>OY282582.1:3966424-3996020 GCA_958299025.2 Drosophila histrio
GCAAAGCACAGAATCACTCTGAAGAAGGAGAACAGAAAACTTTCGGAATGCGTGCGCAAAAGAAGGACAAAAATCATAGCGCGCAAAAGAGAATTGGAAAGGATCAACGGGACAAGCAAATTAGCGATAAAAAGTCGGGCTGTTGGACGTGCGGTCGTCGGGACCATATTGCTGTAAATTGCAAGTCAAAAGAGAAAAAGGAAAAGAGCGATGATGATGTCGAAGAGACAAAGAGAGCATTTCCAGTTTATGCAAATTCGAAAATAAGAAAAACGCTCTCACAACATGCTTGGTGTCTAGACAGTGGTGCTACGGCGCACTTATGCAAAGACAAGTCGCAGTTTATTGAAATAAGAGAGTGTAAAGAGCGCATCAGTCTCGCAGGCAATAACTATATCGAAGCAAGTGGCCGTGGAACTGTGCGCTTGTACTGGAAAAAAGAATCAGTGGACCTACTTGATGTGCTATACGTAGAAGATCTGCAATGCAACTTTATCTCAGTTGCCAAAGCTAGTAATAAAGGATTTACAGTTGAGTTTATAACAGAAGATGCATACGTAAAAGACAAACACGGCCAAGTAGTGTTAGCTGCAAAGAAGCAGCAGGATTTGTACATGCTGGAAACAAAGAGCTCAGAATTGATGAAATGGCACAGTCGATTTGGTCATTTGAATTTTGAGAGTCTGCAAAAAATCTGTGTGGGTCACAAGATCGTGCATGTTTATCGTGTGCAAAGTGCAAAATATGTGTGAAAAAATTTCCGAAGGCTTCACAAATTCGGTCGAGTGATGTGCTGGGGTTGATACACACTGATATATGTGGCCTTATGAGCAAGCCTTCACATGGTGGAGCACGATATTTTGTAACGTTATTAGATGACAGCACCCGATTTGTGTACGTGTGATTCTTAAGGACAAGAAACAAAATATTTGAGAAGTTTAAACAATTCAAGGCGTATGCAGAAAATCAAACTGGGAAGAGAGTCAAAGGGATCAGGAGCGACAACGGACGCGAATACCTAAGCGAAGCGTTCGCAAGCTACCTGAAAGACAACGAAATCAAGAGGCAGCTAACAGTCCCGCATACTCCGCAGCAAAGCGGCGTGGCTGAGCGAGCCAACAGAACCCTGGTGGAAATGGCCCGAAGTATGCTGGTGCATGCTGGAATTAACGAGACATTCTGGGTAAAGGCTGTAAAGACAGCTTCGTACTTGCGCAACAGAGCAAAGACGTCAACATTGACTAACATGACCCCCCAAGAAGCCTGGTCTGGAAAGAAGCCATGTTTATCGCATTTAAAAATGATTGGCGCAAAAGCTATTGTGCTTAATAACACACACAAGAGAAAGTTCCAGCCAAAGGGAGAGGAGCACATTATGAATCCTCGTACTTGTCACTGCTAATGATCCTCGGAGACTGACACGCGACAAAATTAATTGTGCGTGCTCAGCCTATTTCGCCATTCTGCCCTGCCTCTGTCGCTGCCCGCAAGAGCAAAAGCAGCGCGTGCCTTGTAGCGTACGTCAGGCTTATTGCCTGCGTAATTGTAGCGGCAGCGACGCCGGCAGCGGCCGCCCTTTGCGATCGCCCATAGCTGCTGTTCTGCTGCTGTCCGCAGCCAGCGTCGGCGTCGTTCGTTTTGTGTCTTTGCCTCTCTCTTGTAGGTACTGCGTCGCAAGCTCGCTCAATTGCAGCTTCTGACCGATTTGGCGACTGCGGCCCAGCATGTGAGTGTGTGTGTGTGTGTGTCGCTGCCGTGCCCGTCGTTGACAGCCTCGCGGCTGTTGGCATAGCGACATAGGACCGTTTTGGTGGTGGGTTTTGTTTCTTACGCTCTCGCGTGAGATTTACCGCTACCTTTTCGACCGCTATCAGTGATGCTGGCTGTTGCCAGTGGTGCCGTCGCTAGCGGTTTTATCGTTGGCTCGTGTTGGTTGTGCCGCTCGATTACGAGTCGTCACACTCTCCTCTTTCTTCCCGGCGAAGCAAAATGGTCACCTATATCGGCCGCTATATGGACATCTGGAGACCGGTTTGACCTCGGCGGTTGGTCCTTGTCGTCTTCACGATGATGTTGCTGTGACCGGCGACCACGATCTACGTTATGCTAAAAAAAACACGAGGGCTTAATGTTACGAGCTAATACTTATCCTACCTAGAGTGCGGTTCAAGAATGCCTAATATTATGTTACCCTGTGACGGGCTGTGTAAAATCTAGTACGAGGTGTTTAGACACACGCTGTCGTTGGTCCGTAGACCCTTGTCTGCTTCGTCGGTCCCCTCCGCTTGATATGGGAAACGCCTTCAGATCGGTCAGCCCTGCTAGCCGTCGCTACTTCCTCTGGGTGTGCTGAATCCTCACGATGTTCGGTGACGTGAACTTGATCACCCTGTATGGCCCATCGTAATATGGCGCGAGCTTGGCTGTGAATCCGTCGACCACATTGGACAAGTGGGGCTGACGCAACAGCACTAGGTCTCCTAAGGCGGGTTTCCATTCATTTCGTCGCAAGTTGTAGTGCCTTCCTGGTGCGGCAGTCGTATGTTGCATATTAACCTTTGCCACTTCGTAGATCGCCCGTAGATGTCGGACTTTGTCGTCGGGTTGATGGGGCTCCGACTCGTGACTAGGGGTGATTTAACATACCGGGTAGGCGTGGTCCTCTTTCGCAATCGGTGGGGTTCTGCCGCTGGGTATACGGTGTGGTGTGTTGGAGTGCCATTCCGGGCCGGGTGCAAAAGGTCTTGTATTTCTGGCAAGTCTCGCAGTTACGCACGTACCTTGCGACGTCCCGAAACAGTCCTGGCCAGTAGTAGTCTTGCGTGACTTGGTTGATCGTCTTCCGGATGCCTCGATGTCTCACATTCGGCTGGTCGTGGGTCTCGGTGAGAATTCGCATTCGATGTTCTTTTGGTACGCACAGTTTCCAAGGCGGGTAGTCTTTGTCATCAGGCCTTCCTTTTGCTCTCCTGTACAGTTGGTCGCTTACCCGCCTGTACTCCGGGTACTTTCCTGGCTCGTCCCGCACTTGTCGTAGCATTCGCACAATCCAAGCTTGCTCCGGGTCAAGATCGCTTGGTTCCGGCTGTAACGCGCTCGGTGCGGTGACCGTTCCCAGTAGTCCCTCGTCGGCTGCGTTGTTATCTAGGCCTGCGTTGTCGTTCTTTCGTAGCCTCGGAGTCGTAATTATCTTCGTAGCGGTGTCCTCAGAACCAAGGGCGATGCCTCTGGGCTGATGAACCGGGTTGTTCCTTATGGTGGATGCATAGGCTTTCGGCAACCCGCGATTCCGTCCTGCACCCGTGCGCGGCAAGTCCGACCGTGAGCCAAGATCCGGTGACGATGTTCTTAAGGTGCGAACGATGGGGCTATAGACCTGAGTAGGCCTCAACTGGAGTTGAGCTTGGCCAAAGCCGATCCTTGCTTCCATCCCGCAGAGAAAGTCCATCCCTAGGATGACGTCATCTAGAACGTTGGGTAAAATTAGTAATTGCATGCTTACACAGCGTTGCCCCAGTCGTATGCATGCAACGATAGCTTGGGTCACTTCTCTCCGGGATCCGTCGGCTAGTCTTATCCTGGTGAGTACGGTGCGTTGGTTATGTGCGGTGGCCAAATCTCGCGCAATAGCTTCGCTCACAAAGCTGCGAGTGGCACCGGTGTCGATCGTAGCTGCCAAGGCCTTGCCCTCCATGGTGATCCGAGCTACAATTCGACCTCTTTCGTATTGAAAGGCCGATCCTACTGCTGGGGGTTGTTCTGCGCTGTCTCCGCTCGATTCCCTGGCGAACGGAAGCGCGACTCGTTTCCCGACGCCGTGGCTCTACAGCAATCCACCGTGCGAGTCTCGCGTCGACCACAATCCCAGCAGAAGAGGATGCGCGGGTTCCGGCATTCGCGGCTGAAGTGACCCAACTGCCCACAGTTGCGGCACGCTCTGTGAATGTCGATGCTTCCGACTGCCTCCTGGGTTCTGGGGTTGTTTACATCGACGGATCCGATACCCATTAGGTCCGATGCCGCACCTGACGACAGGTGGTAGCCATCCCTGCCAACGATGGGTTGTGGCGACGGCTTGTTTCCCGGACGTGATTTGTTTCACTCCTTGGTATCCTCGTAGATCGTGATGAGCCTGGTCAACTGTGCCAGCGTCGTGAATTCGTGGCGCCGTGTGAACAACTGGTACTCGGGGAGTAAGTTGTCGTAGATCCGGCTCAGTTCCTGATCCCCGTTGTACGCCGCTCGGCGCATCATCACCCGTAAGCTGAGCAGGTATGTGGTGAACGGTTCTCCGATCCGTTGAGTCCTAGCCCTGATCTCGTCCTCCAGCCGCTGGAAGTATCTGGGAGGTAAGAAGAATTCCAAGAATTCCTTCTTGAACTCTTCCCAAATGGCTCCCTGCAGGTTGCTGACTCGAAACCAGTCCGCGGCTGGCCCGGTCAATAATCCAGCGATGGCTGGCATCAGCTCCTGTTGCATGTCCAGTCGGTAGACGGCGATCATGTCCTCCAAGTGTTCGATGAACCGGAGTGGGTCCGCAGATCCACCACCGAAGAACACGCCCCACTTCCTTAACCGATCCGCGAGACCGAGCTGTAGGAAGCGCTCGTTATCGGGATGGGTGTCACGAAGCCGAGGGTTCCTTGACTCGCCAGCGTTGAGTGGTCCGGTGGGAATCCGCAGACTCGTACCCTCGACGAGCTGTTTCCTGGTCACCGCACCAGTCGATCCTTCCGGCAGGCTCAGTGCATCCAGGGACGCCGTTGTCAAAGCGTCGCCCGGAGCAGGGGATGCGCCTCGAGAGCGAGACTTGCTATCCGGCGTAGGAGCTGACCCCAGCTGGGCCTCCAGCTCAACTAGACGCTGGATGCTCACCTTCGATAAATTAGGTTGGCTCGCGAAAGCGGCCAACCGGCTTCGCATCTCCTCCACGGTGCCTTCCGTATCCTGTCCGAACTCCTGTAGAATCGCCTGCAATTCATGCTTGCGGCGGTAGGAGATCCATTGCACACCCATGCTTCTTGCGTAAAATCCCTCGTAGTTATCCGTGCGTTGTTTTATCCTTGCGTTGTATTATCCTAGCGTTGTATTATCCTTGTAGCGTTGATCCTTGTGTTGTATTATCCTTGTAGCGTTGCTCCTGGTGGTACTTGTCGAAGACTGCCATCAATATCGGCTTGCTGCTGCTTATAATGGCTGCCTTCGTCGATGCGTCGGCGGCGGCACGACTGCGCTCTCTCTCGTGCTCACGAGTGCCTGGCACCAAAGCGTCAGCGTGCGGCTAGTGCAATTATGCTTGCTTTTGACTCGACTGTACCCTGAACATGCTTATGCGTTGCTGCAGCTGTAACTGTACCACTGCTTCGTGTCTTGCTCTCATACTCTCGCTGCCAATGATGCTCTGCTACTTTTTTCTCTGCTCTCGAAATGCGTGGTTCCTGCTCTCGTACTAATTCTGCTCTCGAAATTGCTCTGCTCTTGACGATGTTCTGCTCTCGACGCTGCCCTTCTACTGCTCTCGTATTTCTGCTCCTTAAAACTGTTTTCCTAACCCAAATTTCTGTTGGTGGGGCACTAATGGGGCTTTAAGCCATGGATGATGGAATCCTTTCAATTTACCTAAATAGCTACCAGAGTCCCTGCTCGGGCGCCATCTGTAAGGAAGTTTTCTAAGGCTGAGGTATGACTCAGTCTAGCCAGGGTCACTTACAGAGAATTTGTAAGTTGCCGGGACCTATTGGTAGGAAAGGTAGCGGCCGACTCGGGTTTGAAATCGATGGCCACTAGGCGTGGACCGTAGAAATGTAGGTTATGGACCAAAGGGAAGAAAAGCAGATAGATACGGAGGGCAGATCCGCGTGGTCGTTCGGCTCCACACGCAGCAATGGTATGAACCGTTTGCTGTGGTAGCGGAGCAAAGCGACACGTGGAGGATATTACGCAAGACTCCCTTCTGCACCGGCTCAGCTCCACACTCAGCAATGGTATGAACCGTTCGCTGTGGTAGCGGAGCAAAGCGACAAACGAATCGACCCGACTTCGTCAGAAAGCAATGGTATAACCGTTCACTATTGTAACGGAGCCAAGCGACACGTGGGCACAAAGGGATGTGTAATTTACACGGACTCTGGTGGTTAGGGTATTTCTAGAAACACAGTAGGATCACGGAAAGACGTACGCTATACAGAAGTACAATCGTTTATTCTCAATAATATTTTCACACGCTCGGAGCCCTGCCTATACCGCACTCTGTTGCTTTGCGCCTTCACTCGCTCACCTTGCTGTTCTCGGGGTCTGGTGTGGGTGTTGTTGTTTCAGTTGCTGTAGCTCCAAATCGTTTTCCAAGATCGTAGTCCGCCACGTGTGTTCTCCTTCGATGCGTTTTGCTGTCTCCTCGTGTGTTCGTTTTCCCCGTGTTGAAAATCCTCGTACTTGTCACTGCTAATGATCCTCGGAGACTGACACGCGACAAAATTAATTGTGCGTGCTCAGCCTATTTCGCCATTCTGCCCTGCCTCTGTCGCTGCCCGCAAGAGCAAAAGCAGCGCGTGCCTTGTAGCGTACGTCAGGCTTATTGCCTGCGTAATTGTAGCGGCAGCGACGCCGGCAGCGGCCGCCCTTTGCGATCGCCCATAGCTGCTGTTCTGCTGCTGTCCGCAGCCAGCGTCGGCGTCGTTCGTTTTGTGTCTTTGCCTCTCTCTTGTAGGTACTGCGTCGCAAGCTCGCTCAATTGCAGCTTCTGACCGATTTGGCGACTGCGGCCCAGCATGTGAGTGTGTGTGTGTGTGTGTCGCTGCCGTGCCCGTCGTTGACAGCCTCGCGGCTGTTGGCATAGCGACATAGGACCGTTTTGGTGGTGGGTTTTGTTTCTTACGCTCTCGCGTGAGATTTACCGCTACCTTTTCGACCGCTATCAGTGATGCTGGCTGTTGCCAGTGGTGCCGTCGCTAGCGGTTTTATCGTTGGCTCGTGTTGGTTGTGACGCTCGATTACGAGTCGTCACATAGTTTATATGTTTGTTATCCTTTTTGGTATAGATTTTATAAATGCTTAAATCTTGTAAGGTGATGGTTGTATTTGTATGTACATACAAAGTTGTACGTATCTTTATACAAACTATATATCCAGTAAAGGTGTAAACATTTAAATATATTAAACAATGCTCAAGTTTAAAGCAGACATTAAAACTATACTTTATTATAACTTATCATGTTGGGCGAATTTAGTTAATTATTTTGTCTTTTATTTTCTACATATGACTGTTGTATAAATTGTTTTCAATGTGAATTCAAATTTTATAAAATGTATGTCTATAAATAAACGCAAGAATTAAGATCGACAATTTACTTTTTTATGAAAAATCGATGAATCGATGCTGAAATTTTCGATGAATCGACAACTCGATTTTTTCATTGCCGATTTTTAAAATACGATTTTAAAATCGATGTTCAGTTTGCATTTAAAGCTTAAGTTTAACAAATACATTAATTAGATTCTTATCGATTTTTTGATAGCTCTCCGATCAGCTGATCGTCACCTGTGAGCTGTCAAACTCAGCATATGTTTCAACAATGATTTTACTAACATTTTTCTTTGTTCTGCGAGTGATCGCTGTAAAATTTTCAATTTTTTTTGTTTGTAATCAAAATTTCCCTGGATTCAGTCTAACTCTTATTTTATTTGGAAGTTGGAATCATTGTGCGTCCAAAATGTCCACTATGAACTGTTATTACCTGCTACCCTTCCTATTATGACATTTATAGGCACAATGTAGTAGTAGTAGAAAAACGGACACTTTTTTATGTTCAAGAAGTTCTTCACCATGGAAAACTTTGTATTTGGTACTGTTCTCAAAAACCTGAAATATACTCATGAGGAGAAGTGCGAGATTGGCAAAAAGGTGCGAAATTTTAATAGTAGGCTTGTCGCAAAGTGGAAAAGCAGTGGAAGAAATAAGTTTTTTTTTTCGAAAACATCAACATGGAATGGCAAGATATACTTTAGTATTGATGGAAAGATCATCTTTCGATGATGTTGAACATCCACAAAAAGAAATTTCGGAGTGTTGTAAAAAACGCAAGTCAACAAATTGTCAGGCCTTACTGAAAGAGTTTCATCAGATGCATTGTTGGTAGCTGCAAGCTGCAGCTTGTATAAAGCTGGAAAGCGCAGTGCTTCAAAGGTGGTTTCAATGCTAAATGCCGACGAAGAGTTTAGCGATACGGTTATGAAAACTATGAATACTCCACAGCGGTTACCGTCAAAATTGTCTGATGAAAAATCGCTGGCGTTATTTGGACACACTAAGTACACATGGAATTAGTCAAAAAGAGCCGCTAAAGGCCAAAACGCCGATATATATTCATGCTACGATAAACTGTGTTTTGCGAAAAAATTATATCCTAGTGGCATCGCGGTCACTGATCATTTCGCTGGAGTACCACCACAAAGTTTAGTGGACCATACTATTGCTAGGATAATTGAAGCACACCCTGAAAGTTTTCAAAACCAAATTGAAAACCAGTAGGGTGCAGTAAGTCAGTACTCTTTGTTATTTTTGGTACGCCAAAAATTGCATACCCTTGCAGAACCCTGATGCACATTTCAACCGATCTTTCCTACGGCAGCTTTATGATATAGTGATCCGACTTAAACCAAATTTGGTCAGGATATTCAAGACAGGAACAAATGCATATTCTGTTAGTTTGGTTGAAGTCTGTCAAAAAATAAAAAAGTTTGCCATACAAAAGTATGATTTTCGACCGATACTTCCTATGACAGCTATATGATATAGTAATCCGACTTAAACCAAATTTGGGCAGGATATTCAAGTCAGGACCAGATGCATAATCTGTTAGTTTGGTTGAAATGTGTTGAAAATTAAAACTGTTTGTCATACAAAAGTATGATTTTCGACCGATAGTTCCTATGGCAGCTATACGATATAGTGATCCGATCCGGCCGATTCCGACATATGTACTGCCTGCAGCAAAAAGACTAATCAGTACCAAGTTTTATCTAGATAGCTCTAAAACTGAGAGACTAGTTTGCATAGAAACAGACGGACAGACGGACATGGCTATATCGACTCGGCTGTTGATGCTGATCAAGAATATATATACTTTATAGGGTCGGAGATGTCTGCTTTCATGCGTTACACATTTCGTGACATAATAATTATACCCAATTACTGCTACTTACAAATGGGGTTGTGATGGCAGCAGCGGCACTTCTACATATAGACAGCAATTTGTTTGGTTTAATTTGTATGGTGCTATTGATAGTGCAAAAAGGACCGACAGTTTTATGGAAAAACAAGCCGATCAGTCGAGCGGGCGCGACAGTAGGATACCCTGTGCAGGTCTTCAAAGAAAAGTATTTTCATTATAATGGGATTTAAATATATCGCTTGAAGTCGATTTTGCTTGCATCGAGAGTAGGTTGCTTGCGATAGTCTGGCAACACTGGACTACGGCTGTTGATTGTTTATGTTTAACGCCACAGCAGACGAAAGGCGAATCAAACATACATGAACAAACGCGTCTTTTCGTTCATTATATCGTCGGCGCGGCGCAGCGACTGCGCTGCATAAATTTGATTCTTGAATAACTCTTGAGTTCAATATCCGATTGTACTGAAAGTATGGTACTTACCATGTGTACCAAATTTCAAGTCTCTAGTCATAAAACTGCTCTTGTTATCAACTTTTCCGAGTTATGGGCGAAGGGGGCGGGGCATCGCGATGAAATTTTCAGGACACATTAAGCCCAAGCTTTTTATCATGTGCGCCAAATCTCAAGTCTCTAGTTTTAACATTGCTTATGTTATGGTGATTTTTCTAATTTTAAAACCAACGGGACTTGATATCCAAAATAGAAAATAAACTTGATCTGCGTATGGTATTCAGGAACCTACATTCCAAATTTGAAGTCTCTAGCTCTTATAGTTGCTGAGATCCACGCGTTCATACAGACGGACGGACGGACGGACAGACGGACAGACTGACAGACGGACGGACAATCAACAAGGATCTCTCCAGTTTATTTAACGTGGCGTGTTCCAACGTAGGATTACAACCACGGTATCCGTGTATGCAAGCATACGATACAGCGAGTCTGGTATAATGCGCCAACTAACGCCCCTCAGAGATGCCCGCAGAGGCTTGCATCTCGTCGGTACCAATTTAAATGCACACTATCGGTTGTACATTTCCCCTTGGTGGAGGGCGAAGCATCCACAAGCTTCTCTCCGGCGTTGAAACGCAACGCTACGCAACCACAGCCACCACGAACTCCCACTAGGGGGCCGACCTCAATGAGAAGTCTTGGAGAAACTATCTCAACCCGTGGTATCGAAATTAAGGGATCGGTATCCCTTCCCCATTTAGCTCCGATAAGCTCGGCAATTGGGTCGTCCGGTTGTTCCTTTAGTCGTCTCGTACGACAAGCGGTAACGTACTGTGGTCTGATAACGAACTGGACAGACAGACGGACAGGTGTCAATCGACTCGGCTATTGATACTGATTAAGAATATATATACTTTATATGGTCGGAGATGCTTCCTTCTGCCTGTTACATACATTCACACAAATTCATTATAGCCTTTTTTGCCCATTTTTAATGGGCACAGGCTATAAAAATCGACCTTCTTCTACTCGATTTTGTCGACCAATCAAGATACTTTGCAAGAAAGAAACGGCTGACTTGACTCGTAGAGAAACTGAAAACATTAAGAGCTAGATATAAAACTTTTTTCCAATATTCGTAAGCACTTTTAGAATTGATCACCAATTTAATATGACCATGCTTGATGGCAAGACGTTCAGTGTTATATCGGAATCCTCTTTGCAAACATGCGGAATCTGTAGCTCCCAAAAATATGAACAATTTAAATTTGGTAAAGAGCTTTTCTATTAATGAAAATAAAAGAAGTAATCAGAAGAAACTAAGGGAAGAAATGCATTTGTTGGTGGATATATCAATGGCTGGTACTGGAAGTAATACAACGGTAACAACCAAATTTGCCTGCTCGTATAACAGGAGTAAGCTATGATTTAATGCATCGATTCAACGTAGTCTTACGAGCATTGGCTTGTGGATACGATATAAATACGGAGGCATTCGGATCTTACGCATTGGACTGTAGCCTTTCCGACTGGTATTATTTATAAGCTTTAGAAAACATATGTATTTTATAAGTTGTGATGATAGTATTAATAATACAGTATAATTTGCTTAGCTGCCTCGATATTTAGCTGCATCGTCAAGATAGCTGCCTGATATTCTAATTTTTCTGCATCATGATCTCTTTAGTATTAAAATAATTACGTTTGGTGCATCCAACTTAGCAGCCTTTTGCACTTAAGCGCCTCATATCGGCAGTATTTATGTATGGTTTTCTATGAAAATCATGTAAGTTTGCTGCACCATCTATTGAGAAAGAAGCAAATTTTCTTAAATAATTTGTATGCAGTATGGCAACTCGTGTAATTTGAATTTCTGCGCATGTCCGTTTTTTTCCTTGATGCTTTGATCGTGACTTTCGCTCTATACATACATTTTCAATTGTGAAATGGTACAAGATGTTAAAATCGACGCGTAACTGGCTTACCAATTAAAGAAATATATGTATTTTATTTGAGCTTTAGGTACTCTTTTTTTGTCCAAAAATTAAAATTACGTTAACTGCATTTTTAAGATAGCTGCCTCGAAGTTGCGTGCAAAGTACTCGAGGCAGCTAAGCAAATTATACTGTATATGTATATATCTATAAATACTGAGAACTAAGAGATTGATAATTTATTTGGAATAACAACTATAAGCACATCATAACAATAAAGAAACAACAGTAAGAACATCATATCAACACTGAAGCAACATCAACAACATTTATAATATGAATTCAAAAAACAACAACAACAACTATGATAGACAAAATGAAGAAGAGTCTCTTGATAAAATTATAAGAACGTTTAATTTAATTAATATAGATTTAGTATACCGTATAGGTGATTTTGAAGATGATAACGCTTATTTAATAACTAATATTAGTCGATTTGATACAAATAAAGGTAATATGTTAGAACTAACTTTAGATAATAATATAATACACTATTTACCTTAAATGTATTCTGAACAATTTAAAATGAAGAGCTTGAATTAATATTTAAATATTAGGTATATTTATTTAAAGAATATACAACGCGAAAGATTCCATATATATATCTAACAAAATGCGAATATGTGAGAGATTATCGCTAAAGCCTTAGCGATAGTTATTTTGATAATTCTGAAAACCGTTAAAATTTTAAATGATAAGTAAATGTAATATTTTAAGGTTTTTATTATAGTTTTATACTTTTTTTTAATTAAAAATATTATAAATATATATAGAATTGAATTTTATGCCAACGATTGCATATGGAGACTTTATAAAACTTCCATCTATTTGTTTAATAAAAAAATAACATTTATACTGAACGAAATTTAAATATAAATTTGATATTTCCAATTTATACAAACAAATGAACATATCACTACTACTACTGAAGTAGAGCGAGGAACATTTATTTATACACCTTTTTATAATAACTTTTATACGAAATACATTTTTGTATATTCACAACATTTCTAAATTTAAATCTTCTAAATTTAATCTATTTTTTTATTGTAATAATTGCATAATGTTCATAATTATGTCCATCATAAAAAAAAATGTTTTGATGCAAAAAGTTACTCTAAACAATTCTTGTAGTGACTGCAAAAAGAAATTTTCAAAAATCTTTTCGCTTATATTTCTTATGATTTTTTGAGTGGGGTGACCTCAAAATAATTTTGTATGAAAACAAGAAAAACAAGCCGATCAGTCGAGCAGGCGCGACAGGTTGATACCCTGCGCAGGTCTTAAAATAAAAGTTTTTTAGAAAAAGTATTTTAATTATAGTGGAAGTGCTTTTATTTATGTCTACATATACATTTAAATATATCGCCGCTCGAATTAGCTTCCGGTTAAATTTAACCGGTAACTATTAATAATTTGAATTATCAATAATTTGAATTACTTAAATTAGAACGAATAAATCGAAGATCGTTATCGGAATCGCGCGAAATCGATGTTGCTTGTGTCCAGAATTGCAGCAAACTAAATTTTTTATCTGCATGTAGACTGGCAACACATTTGTCAACCATACGTGTAAGCAATCGCAAATATAAATTAATATAATAATAGTAATTATTCAGTTTATCAGTGCTGGACCACTCTCAAACTGTTGTTGGACAGTGTTGGACAACTGGCCAATTATAATGAAATAATGGTAAGGAAAGAACTTCCTTAATATCTTCTATATTTGTGGGTCGATCGCTATGAAACTTGCATCAAATTGCTTAGCGTTGTTCTATTGTCAATGTAAGCTGTATTATCTTTACAACCATGCGTGTAAACAATCGCTAATATTAATTTTACATTCCCGAAAGAAAGACAAAGTGAGCGATAGTGCAAAGAAGATTGTCATATGTCTCGCTCTTGCCAACCACTATGAAATAATGGCAATAAAATAAATTCCTTAATATATCCTTTATTTGTGGGTACATCATGTGTTATCCTAACAAACATGCGTGTAAGCAATTGCTAATATTAATTTTACCTTAGCTTGTAGCATTCCGCAAAATATAGTTCTGAGTGTGGTCGATGTATGGCGCCAAGTGACACAATGTGGCGCCACACAGCGGCCGACACCGCAAGTCATCAGATTATCATAGCTTTCTCGTTTTGCGCAAATGGAATTCTCATATGCTCTCTCGCTTTGGCCAAAAAATGGAATTAAAACCAATTCCTTAATATCTCCCTTATTTATGGGTCGATCGCGATAAAAATTGCAGCAAATTGCTTAGCGTGAGTTATACTTCAACTATCAGTCATGTTAGGCTGAATTTTCTTGGAATTTGAGGTATTATTCTATTTGTGTGGGCGGGGGGTGAGGTATTGAAAATTAAAAATAAACTTGATCTGCGTATGGTATTCAGGAACCTGCATTCCAAATTTGAAGTCTCTAGCTCGTTTAGTTGCTGAGATCCACGCGTTCATACAGACGGGCGGACGGACGGGGGGTGAGCGACAAGACATGAAGTAAAAAAAAAATATTAAAAGAAAATGTTTTCTAAAAAATTCTATGATTTTTTCTGAGCCTGCGTCCAAGCGACTTAATCTACGGATCTCAGAAGGAGCTACAGGGTCCAAGATGTTCAAAATAAACAACGTCCACACTGGTAAGACCTTGGGCATCACTTCTGAGACAGTGATAGCAGATGATCTGCAGCAGAAGTATCCACATCTGCGAGGTCTGCTGTTAAACAGCTACGTGAAAGCGGTGCCAAAAATAATTATTGGAACAAATAATCCAAATCTTCTATCTTCTCTGAAGGCGCGAACCAGTTTGTGCTGAACAGTTTTTGGAGGGTCACGACGTTCATAACCCAGGTGCATTATATGGACGACTTATTGACTCGTTTAATTCGCCGAAAGTGGTGCTCCAACTCTAATGGCGCTAAATGGATCGTCTGGACAAACAGACAAACCGTTTATAACTAATGAAGATGAATCTATACGGGAAAATTCTGGGTATGCAGTGGAATGAAGATCGAGACATATTGACATATGCACTACGTTTTGTGAGGCTGAAGCGAAACATCATCGACGAAGAAGTTGTGCCCACTAGGAGAGAGGTTCTGCAAGTGTTGATGTTCATCTTTGATCCGATGGGATTTGTGTTTAGCCTCATAATGTACCTAAAAGATTTGCTGCAACGTATTTGGCGCACGAAAATTCAATGGGACGAGCGGCTGACCCCGGAGCTGTTCGAACAATGGCGTATATGGGCTTCATATCTATCGTTGATAGCAAGAGTTAGTATACCAAGATGCTATTTCCCAAATGGTACTGCTGAGAAATCCAACATTACGCTGCATGTTTTCGTTGATGCCAGACAGGATGTCTATGCTGATGCGGCCTACTTCAGAGTAGAGTATAAGGCGCAAATTTCTGTTTGTTTCGTTTCAGCTAAGTCCAAGGTAGCCCCACTGCGTCCACTATCTATTCCTCGACTTAATCTACAGGCAGCAGTGACAGGGGCTCGCTTATTCCGAGACATTAATGAACAGCATGACATCCAGTTCACGGAGTGTCATTTATGGTCAGACTCTGAAACCGTACTGTCTTGGCTGAAGGGCGACCCATGGAAGTTTTTGCCAATCACGATGTTCAGGGTGGCAGAAATTACTGAGCTGACTGATCTAAAGGCCTGGAGATGGGTGCCCAGTGGCCTAAATGTTGCCGATGCTGCCACTAAAAGACTACGTGGATCTGAATCTTATAAGCAATGGTTCAGTGGTCCTGAGTTTTTAAAATCGTTCCCTTCAACCTGGCCAACAGAGGAAAACAACTGCGAGGAAACGAAGGAGGATCTGCGGACTCGGCTGTTGTATATACACGCAAGAGCATCGCCGCTGAAATTTGAAGTTTATTCAGACTGGAATGGACAGGCTCGAGCTATAGCTTACTGGCTTTTATACAAGAAGAAGCTCATCAGCCGCATCCGCAAAACAGCTGAACCAACGCGTCTAACTGTGCGTCATATCCAACACGCTCGCATATAGATTTTCCGAGTAATACTGATGGAAAACTTTCCGGAGGAGTACACCGCAATAGCCAAATCCAGGCCAGTGAGTCGGAGCAGCAAGCTCTGGACTCTGCAGCTATACATGGACGAATATATGGTTATGCGAGTAACCAATCGCACAAGAAATTTTTCACACAATCACAATTGATTCTACCAGTTATACATTGGGTGACCAAACTGAATATGCGATATCATCATTAAAAGAATTACCATATCAATCACGAAACGACAATCAACAAAGTGAGGCAATGTTTTTGTATTCCGAAACTAACGCCTCCATTTAAAGCAATACGTCGAGATTGCCAATTTTGTAAACTGGAGAGAGCTAAGCGCCAACCACCGCTGATGGCTCCATTGCTCAGAGCAAGGCTAGGCGCATTTCAACAGCCGTTCATTTACGTCGGCCTCGATTACTTTGGCCCGCTTACAGTGATCGGCGGGCGCAAGGCGCTGAAGCGCTGAGGCATGATCACCACATTCTTCACCATGAGAGCCATTCACATCGAAGTAGTAAGCAGCCTGAGTACAGATTCATACCTAATAGGATTGCGTAACTACAGCGACAATGGCACCAATTTCCGCGGTGCTGATGCATTTCTCCGAGATGTCTTATCCATAGATGAAACCAAAATGCATCACAAGGCAAAATAAGGAATTATCTGTAAGTTTAACCCGCCAGCTGCTCCGCATATGGGTGGCGCATGGGAGCATCTTGTACGGTCTGTAAAAGGTGTTCTGTACAAAAAATCGCAACATCAAAAATTTTCAGATGAAAGCCTACGAACAGCAATGATGGATGTGGAAATGATGGTCAACTCCAGGCCACTAATATTTGTGTCGCTGGATAACGAGGACCAAGAAGCCATCACCCCAAATCATTTCTTATTGGGTTCTTCTAACGGAGCAAAACCGTTTTGCGATTCAGCAATAATCAATTATAAATGGTTCCTACACCAAAGTGAGCCATTCGCAAATATGTTCGGGACCAGAAGGGTCAAGGAACTTTAACTTTGTGTTTGTTATTGGATTAAATATGAGTTTCATTCTAATTTTTATACCCTGTGGGGGTATATTAAGTTTGTTAAAAATATGTAACGGGCAGAAGGAAGCATGGCCGACCCAATAAAGTATACATTCTTGATCAGCATCAATAGCCGAGTCGATATAGCCATGTCCGTCTGTCCGTCGGTCTGTCGGTCCGTCCGTATGAACGAAAGGATCCCAGAGATGGTAAGAGCTAGAAGCTTGAACTTGGTATCCCAGCACTGGAAATTTTTGCAGGCAGATCAAGTTTATTTTTTTTTTGGATGCCACGCCCTCTTTGCCCACAATTTAAGTAAAAGCTTATAAAGCAAGCAGTTTTGTAGCTCAAAAACCTCATACCAAGGGCAGTTTTGTAGCTAGAGACTTGAGATTTTGCACATATGATAAATATTTTGTGATCAATGTGTCCAGAAAATTTTATCACGATGCCACGCCCCCCTTTCCTACAAAACGGAAAGGCTTATAACAAGAGCAATATTACAGTAAGAGACTTGAGATTTGGCACATATGATAAGAATCTTAGGGTCAATGTGTCCAGAAAATTTAATCGCGATGCCACGCCCTTTTCGCCCTCAAATTAAGTAAAAGCTCATAAAGCAAGCAGTTTTCTAGCTCAAAAACCTCATAACAAAAGCAGTTTTGTAGCTAGAGACTTGAGATTTAGCACACATGATGAGTATCTTGAGCTCGATTTGTCCACAAATTAAAAAATAAAGAATTACTAGAGAATTTCATCTGGAGTGAATTTGAGCGGGTTCCTGTAGACCCACAGGGTATATTACGGTCGGGGTCCCGACTGTTCCGCTTGTTTGATCTCCACTTCATTTTATAGCAAACAAAGTTTTTCTAAAGAGACACTACAATTCACTGCATCTTTTATACCCCACACACATATCACACGCCAGCGCCAGGGGCTAGACACTGTCGTAAGCGTCTAATCAGCGTCAAAATGATTTAATAATGGTCAGCAAGGGTCAGAAGCAATCACTTACTTTTATTGCTAATCAATTGCTCTGATGTAAGCAGAAACCCTTTCCAGCATCCGCCCTGCTAAAACCTCTGCCTCAGTAAAAGTATTTTGACAAAACTAAAGTTAAATAAATTCATAATTTGAACTTACTTCATACAAGTTTTGGCATCAATGGAAAGGATATTCAAATGCCGTTCGAATGATACTAAAATTTCCTTAACCCATTAAGTACCCATTAAAATTTTTGAATTTATGTGAAATTCTACTTTTTCGACTTTTTTCCTCGGGTTTAAAAAAAAATTTTTTGATACAAAAAGTTACTCTCAACAATTCTAGTAGTGACTGCAAAAAGAAATTTTCAAACATCTTTTCGCTTATATTTTTTATGATTTTTTGAGTGGGGTGACCTCAAAATAATTTTGTATGAAAACAAGAAAAAAAAGACAAAAATAGTCATTTTTACTAGAATTGTTTAGAGAAACATTTTTTTTTCAAACCCGAGAAAAAAAGTCGAAAAAGTAGAATTTCACATAAATTCAAAAATTTTAATGGGTACTTAATGGGTTAAGGAAAGTTTAGTATCATTCGAACGGCATTTGAATATCCTTTCCATTAATGCCAAAACTTGCATGAAGTTAGCTTAAATTATGAATTTATTTAACTTTAGTTTTGTCAAAATACTTTTGGCCACCGTTGTATATGACCACTGTAGAACGGTAGCCCCTTCCAGTCTCCACCCACGTCTAAAACCACCTCCTCAGTAGTATATATATGGGGACTGTAGAACGGTAACCCCTTCCAGCCTCCGCCCTCGTCTAAAACCACCGCCTCAGTAATATATATGGGGGCTGTAGAACGGTTCATTTTTCAAACAACAAAAAATAGTTTCTTGCTTTTAATGGAGCATCTGGATATGCCAGACTCTGA
This sequence comes from Drosophila histrio, assembly GCA_958299025.2. Classification (NCBI taxonomy): domain Eukaryota; kingdom Metazoa; phylum Arthropoda; class Insecta; order Diptera; family Drosophilidae; genus Drosophila; species Drosophila histrio. The sequence goes on from OY282582.1 coordinate 3,985,040, forward strand.
TTTTGAAGATTCCGAATAATATTTTATCGTTTTTTTTTATATTTTATTAATTTATACAATATGTTTAATGAAGTAAAAGAAAATATTAAAAAAAAATGTTTTCTAAAAAATTCTATGATTTTTTCTAAGCAGTGAAAATAAACCGACTGAAGATATCTGTTTTCGTTTGGAAGTTATGAATTAAATGCCGCTAGCGAGGCACAATCGCCCACTGTGTGGTGATGTGAAAAGACATGAACCTGCGTCCAAGCGACTTAATCTACGGATCTCAGAAGGAGCTACAGTGTCCAAGATGTTCAAAATAAACAACGTCCACACTGGTAAGACCTTGGGCATCACTTCTGAGACAGTGATAGCAGATGATCTGCAGCAGAAGTATCCACATCTGCGAGGTCTGCCGTTAAGCAGCTACGTGAAAGCGGTGCCAAAAATTATTATTGGAACAAATAATCCAAATCTTCTATCTTCTCTGAAGGCGCGAACCAGTTTGGGCTGAACAGTTTTTGGAGGGTCACGACGTTCATAACCCAGGTGCATTATATGGACTACTTATTGACTCGTTTAATTCGCCGACTCAAGCCATTTCTGTCGCATCTGATGGATTCCATATGCAAAAGTGGTGCTCCAACTCTAATGGCGCTAAATGGATCGTCTGGACAAACAGACAAACCGTTTATAGCTAATGAAGATGAATCTATACGGGAAAATTCTGGGTATGCAGTGGAATGAAGATCGAGACATATTGACATATGCACTACGTTTTGTGAGGCTGAAGCGAAACATCATCGACGAAGAAGTTGTGCCCACTAGGAGAGAGGTTCTGCAAGTGTTGATGTTCATCTTTGATACGATGGGATTTGTGTTTAGCCTCATAATGTACCTAAAAGATTTGCTGCAACGTATTTGGCGCACGAAAATTCAATGGGACGAGCGGCTGACCCCGGAGCTGTTCGAACAATGGCGTATATGGGCTTCATATCTATCGTTGATAGCAAGAGTTAGTATACCAAGATGCTATTTCCCAAATGGTACTGCTGAGAAATCCAACATTACGCTGCATGTTTTCGTTGATGCCAGACAGGATGTCTATGCTGATGTGGCCTACTTCAGAGTAGAGTATAAGGCGCAAATTTCTGTTTGTTTCGTTTCAGCTAAGTCCAAGGTAGCCCCACTGCGTCCACCATCTATTCCTCGACTGAATCTACAGGCAGCAGTGACAGGGGCTCGCTTATTCCGAGACATTAAGGAACAGCATGACATCCAGTTCACGGAGTGTCACTTATGGTCAGACTCTGAAATCGTACTGTCTTGGCTGAAGGGCGACCCATGGAAGTTTTTGCCAATCATGATGTTCAGGGTGGCAGAAATTACTGAGCTGACTGATCTAAAGGCCTGGAGATGGGTGCCCAGTGGCCTAAATGTTGCCGATGCTGCCACTAAAAGACTACGTGGATCTGAATCTTATCAGCAATGGTTCAGTGGTCCTGAGTTTTTAAAATCGTTCCCTTCAACCTGGCCAACAGAGGAAAACAACTGCGAGGAAACGAAGGAGGATCTGCGGACTCGGCTGTTGTATATACACGCAAGAGCATCGCCGCTGAAATTTGAAGTTTATTCAGACTGGAATGGACAGGCTCGAGCTATAGCTTACTGGCTTTTATACAAGAAGAAGCTCATCAGCCGCATCCGCAAAACAGCTGAACCAACGCGTCTAACTGTGCGTCATATCCAACACGCTCGCATATAGATTTTCCGAGTAATACTGATGGAAAACTTTCCGGAGGAGTACACCGCAATAGCCAAATCCAGGCCAGTGAGTCGGAGCAGCAAGCTCTGGACTCTGCAGCTATACATGGACGAATATATGGTTATGCGAGTAACCAATCGCACAAGAAATTTTTCACACAATCACAATTGATTCTACCAGTTATACATTGGGTGACCAAACTGAATATGCGATATCATCATTAAAAGAATTACCATATCAATCACGAAACGACAATCAACAAAGTGAGGCAATGTTTTTGTATTCCGAAACTAACGCCTCCATTTAAAGCAATACGTCGAGATTGCCAATTTTGTAAACTGGAGAGAGCTAAGCGCCAACCACCGCTGATGGCTCCATTGCTCAGAGCAAGGCTAGGCGCATTTCAACAGCCGTTCATTTACGTCGGCCTCGATTACTTTGGCCCGCTTACAGTGATCGGCGGGCGCAAGGCGCTGAAGCGCTGAGGCATGATCACCACATTCTTCACCATGAGAGCCATTCACATCGAAGTAGTAAGCAGCCTGAGTACAGATTCATACCTAATAGGATTGCGTAACTTCATAACACGCCGAGGGATTCCTGCCGAACTCTACAGCGACAATGGCACCAATTTCCGCGGTGCTGATGCATTTCTCCGAGATGTCTTATCCATAGATGAAACCAAAATGCATCACAAGGCAAAATAAGGAATTATCTGTAAGTTTAACCCGCCAGCTGCTCCGCATATGGGTGGCGCATGGGAGCATCTTGTACGGTCTGTAAAAGGTGTTCTGTACAAAAAATCGCAACATCAAAAATTTTCTGATGAAAGCCTACGAACAGCAATGATGGATGTGGAAATGATGGTCAACTCCAGTCCACTCATATTTGTGTCGCTGGATAACGAGGACCAAGAAGCCATCACCCCAAATCATTTCTTATTGGGTTCTTCTAACGGAGCAAAACCGTTTTGCGATTCAGCAATAATCAATTATAAATGGTTCCTACACCAAAGTGAGCCATTAGCAAATATGTTCGGGACCAGAAGGTTCAAGGAAATGTTGCCAACTTGAACTAGAAGGAACACGTGGCCAGAGGTCAAGCCAATTTCTGTGGGCGATATCGTACTAATCGTCGATGCCACGCAACGTAGAAACACCTGGACCAAGGGCAAAGTCATCGATGTCATCTAAGTCGCCGATGGACAGGTCCGATGAGCGACAGTTCAGACAGCGTATGGAGTTCTAGTACGCCCTGCCGGTAAGCTGGCCTACTGGGGGGAAATGTTGCCGAATGTTGCTCTTTTTATGAGGTTTTCCGATTTCTAGACAAAGGAGTGGCATCGTGATAAAACTTTCTGGACACATCGACCCCAAGATAAACACAATCAGTCCGTTTGGTTGAAATCCCTTGAGAAACAAAAAAGATTTTCATACTGAACATTTTCGACCGATCATTCCTATAACAGCTACATGATACAGTAGTCCGGTTATATCCAAACTTAATCACTCTGTAAAAGACAATTTGTGTGTTTGGCTAACGTATCTTAATAAACTACAAAAATGTTCATACTAAATCTTTATTTAAAACCTACATGGTTGTTATATAATATAGTGATCCGACGTTAACCAAACGTGGTCGGGATGTATAAGACATGACCAAATACATAATTTGTCAGATTGATTGGGGTATGTCGAAGAACAAAATAGTTTTTTATACTAAAGTACGATTTTCGTTCGATTGTTCCTATTACAGCTATATGATATAGTGATATATCCGGCCGTATCGTACCAAGATTCATTCAGATTGCTTTAAAACTTAGAGACTAGTTTGCATAGAAACAGACGTTAGCACTATAATATAACCTGTGCAGTACAGGGCGTCGCCCAAATTCACTCTAGATTATACAGTGTGGGACAAAAGTATTCACCCCATTGGAAAAGTCTATAACTTTTGCATGGGTTCAAATGTCAATTCGGTTTTGACATTTACCACACCCTGTATAAACTTGAATTGATATTCAGGGAACTACACGAACATATCTCTTGTAATACGCTTGGTTGAAGTGGCATCTGAATTAATTTTCTGGGCACATCTACTTCAAGATACTCATCTTGTGTGTCAAATGTCAAGTCTCTAGCTATATAATTGCTCTTGTTATGTTTTCCGATTTGTGGAAGAAGACGTCTCCATCTGCAACGTGATCAAAATTTCTGGTCACATCGACACCAATCTCAAGTTTCTAGCTGTAAAACTGCTCTTGTTTTGAGCTTATTTTAATTTGTGGGCGAAGGGGTCGTGGCATGCAAATTAAAGATAAACTTGATCTGCCTTCAAATATTACCAGTGCTGGGAGACGAAGTTCAGGCTTCTAGCTCTTACCATCTCTGATATCCTTTCGTTCATGCGGACATACAGACGGACATAACAACATCGACTCCGCTTTTGAAGCTGGTCAAGAATATATGGGCATATCCCAAAAATTGTATACCAAGCAAAAAAAAATAAAGTTGCTCGAACAATATTTTTTTTTGGTTTTAGTAATAGTATATATATTAAATTTTAGAGAAATGAACCGAAAATTTGTTTTCGTGGGTGTATTATATGAAATATCGGACTATATCCAGACTGACTTTGAAAATTCTGCTTTTTCGTTAAAAAATAGGGTTTTTTTAATATTTTCAAAAAACATATAAAAATCAAACTTAGAAGCTTGATTTTTTTGGAATCATATCTTATTGAAATGAACTTTTATAAAAAATACAAAACTTTTGGATATTTTTCAGAAATATATTAAAATAAGTGATGTAATGTTACGCATTTTTTATGTAACGTCCGCAACGGAAAATATGGTTTTTTTTTGTGTAACTGGTAAAGTTTTCATTATTTTTCTTTCAAACTTTCTTTGCAACCATTTTTTATTTATAAATAACTTTCAAAAGAAAAAAAAATTTTTTTAAGCGGTTTTTAAAATTTTTTTTTGCTATTTTTGTAACGTCCACAACACAACCCAATAGGTAAAAAATGAAGAAAATATTTTATTAACTAAAATGAAATTATCAGTTCCAAATTTAATATGCTAATGCATTATAGGTCTCCTAATTATTGTACACAATTTTTTTTGGATCGGACCACTAGTATATATTATATATATGCCGTGTTACTGATCTAGCCGATTTGCACCAAAGTTGCAGTTTTTAACCTATTGAACTGAAACTCGGTTTTTTCACATATTTTTAGTTTATAAAACAAGTTGCCAAAATTTACTAGATTTGAACTAATTCTTTATATAGCTGCCATATAACCGATCTGGTCGATACATATCAACCTGTGTGGGTTTCTTGTACCAAGCAACTAATAGGTTAATTTTGACAAAACACTGCAAAATTGAAAAAAAAAAACCCACAACTATGTCAATAATTCAAATTTTACGACAAAAATTCCCAAGTTTATTTGTATGAATCTTTGGGATCATAAATTTTCCAATGTGGAAAACCACTGCTACTGGATGGGTTGTGTAGAAAAGCACATCACATTACATTCATAAATATCGGCAGTGCGAAATGCATGCCCTCCCTACCAGAAATACATTGATCAGGTGGAAAGGAATGAAAAAATCATGGATTTACTATCACAACTACCAAAATTTTGTTAGAAAGAACTATATAAGCGTTTTTATACCCTGTGGGGGTATATTAAATTTGTTAAAAGTATGTAACGGGCAGACTGAAGCATGGCCGACCAAATAAAGTATATATATTCTTGATCAGCATCAATAGCCGAGTCGATATAGCCATGTCCGTCGGTCTGTCGGTCCGTCCGTATGAACGAAAGGATCTCAGAGATGGTAAGAGGTAGAAGCTTGAACTTGGTGTCCCAGCACTGGTAATTTTTGCAGGCAGATCAAAAATTAAGTAAAAGCTTATAAAGCAAGTAGTTTTGTAGCTCAAAAACCTCATAACAAGGGCAGTTTTGTAGCTAGAGACTTGAGATTTGGCACATATGACAAATATTTTGGGGTCAATGTGACCAGAAAATTTTATCACGATGCCACGCCCCCTTGCCTACAAAACGGAAAAGCTTATAACAAGAGCAATATTGCAGTTAGAGACTTGAAATGTGGCACATATGATAAGAATCTTGGGGTCAATGTGTCCAGAAAATTGTATCGCGATGCCACGCCCCCTTCGCCCACAAATTAATGAAAAGCTCATAGAGCAAGCAGTTTTGTAGCTCAAAACCCTCATAACAAGAGCAATATTACAGCTAAAAACTTCACACTTACCACACATGATTAGTATCTTGGGGTCGTGTGTGCAGAAAATTGTATCACGATGCCACGCCCCCCTCGCCCACAAAACGGAAAAGCTTATAACAAGAGCAATATTACAGTTAGAGAATTCAGATTTGGGACACATGTTGAATATTTTGTGGTCCATGTGTCCAGAAAATTTTATCACGATGCCACGCCCCCTTCGCCCACAAATTTAAAAAAACGAATTACTAGAGAATTTCATCTGGAGTGAATTTGAGCGGGTCCCTGTAGACCTACAGGGTATATTACGGTCGGGGTCCCGACTGTTCCGCTTGTTTAGTTTGATTTTGCTTAGAAGTATTTTAATGGTTGACGCTATGATTGAGAAATATTTTACAAAACACATTCAAAATGTAGGTATTCGCAAGTACAATCAATTGATATAATAACATAAGTGTGTCAGGAAAAAAATGTTCATTCTCAAGGTTCCGTTGCGGACGTTACAAAAAACGGAAGTCATTTTTCTGGTTGGCAAGCATTTTAATCATTTTCAGGGAATTTTTCGTCTAAATCAAAAAAAAAAATACTTAACATAAAAGATGGAGAAATATTTAAAGATAAGAAAATATAGAATATCTATTTAAAATGTTCCATTTGTTTTGTAAAAAAAAGGATCCGCAACGCTGGATTAGCCCATATATACTTTGTGGGGTCCGGCAGACTTCCTTAGACCTGTTACATACTTTTAACAAATTTAATATAACACACAGGGTGTAAATACAAAGCTTAAATTCAACCAAAAATAAGACTAAAAACTTTGTGTTATTAGTGCTTATAAAAATTTATTAAACATTCAAAAAAAGATAGATCTAGCAATAAATTGGCTGAAATGGGAACACTAGTGCCCATTACTGCATAATTGTAAAAATATTTTTTTACTAACATCGAAGAATTTAAAAGTCGATAAGAAATTGATGTTATTCCACAACAGCTCAATAAATGAAAATTGTGTTACACAAGTGCCAATAGCACATTCGGCATACATCATGCCGGAGCCAGGCAAGAGAAAATCTTTTTTTATGATAATTAATAGTTTGCATCATCATTCAGGGACTTTGTGTTTTGCAACATATCGCAAATACAGTTTAGGAACCCTGATGTGCAGGTCATTACACTGAAGAATAAGACATACTAAGATATACTTATTGACATTTATAGTCGCAATCGAGACGAGATCACTAAACATTTGGTTAAAGTAGTTGGTAAGATGCGGTGAGTATATGCTCATGGAGTTAAGGTTGGGATAATCTAAATTATTATTTTAATTTACTTGTATTCAGAGAGCAATTAGACGCTAGATGCGTCTGACGGAAAGACAATCCATCTACTTTGGGTATGGTTCTGAACGACATTGAATCTGTGAAATAGCTGGCCAAGCGTCACGCACCGGTACAATGCTTTTGCCAGAACACATGCGTTGCTAATTTAAAATTGCGTCAAAGTAGTTCAAATTTCAAATATGCCAGTCATATATTGATGAATTAATCTTTAGAAATGTATGTATATACATATAAAAAGTTCAGAATTATATCAACATCATTTACGATTTGATTGATGATATGGTGCAGATAATTTTGTATTACTATATTTTCCATGTGTTCTGGAATTTTTTAGGACATCGCGATCCTTGTTCTGTTGATACCGTTGAAGGAAAGACAATTTGGGATCGTATCCAGAAGTGTTCAGCTCTAGATTGTCATCTGTCTCTTGCTCCAGAGTCCTGAGCTTATCTTCTATGGCGCGGATTGCTTCACCTTTACTGATCTGTTCCTCACGTCTGCCGCTACCTAGTGCGGGTATCTCAATTCGAGGCTTTGGTCTTTGCAATTCATCCTGAAAAAATATCCAAATAGATTTAATCATGAGATATTTTAGCTTTAAATCAGCAATGAGCCGAAAGCATTAGTGCCCACCGCTGCTTTAAGCTAAGGGGAAATCTTTTCTTTTCTTACGCATTTGATGTTCTTAGCGAGACGTACAACTATTGATCGATTGCCTACATTAGTGCCGTTCAGCTTCGAGAGTGCTTTTGAGGCCCCCCCGTCCTGTGCAAATGTGACAAAAGCGTATCCGCGTGACTGACCGACCATTGGGCCGCCTTTGTGAAACAGCATATCAAACTTTTCAATAGCACCGCATTTTTGCATAAGTTTAAGAAGTTGAAACCGATAGTTGTCAAATGCAAAGTAAATATTAGCACAATTCTAGCAATATAAAGATTTTGACGCACAATTGTACAGCTCACAACTTACTCGGAAATACGCGCATCCAGATTTCCAACCCAGATGCGTCTCTGATCTTCATCATTAGCATTGAGTTTCACTGAAATTTTTTCGATAACACTGTTGAGCGCTGGGCCTGATGAGCTCTCCTTGTTAAAATAAAAACATTATAATTATTATCAACCTTATATATTTGACTTACTTTATTCATTATAATTTAGAGTTAGATTATTCATGAGCGAGTGAATATAAGGATTTGCTCTCAGAAATGAGCGAGTGAACATGTTCCTTCATGGTTGTTCATTTTTGCTTTGCTGTTCATTAACACTGCGGAAGGAAGTCCGCGCTAGTGACGAAGCATCACGAAGGTTGCGTAAGGCGACTAGTAATACATACAGAACAATTGAAAATTTGCTAAGATTGTCCAATCAGATCAAGTCATACATACTTACATATATTGATCGAAAGGTATTGTGTGTTTGATAAGCATCTGAATCATGAGAAATGGGAGTGTAAGTGGATGGGACTTCTGCTAAAATTATTTTATTTTTATAAAACGATTCGATTGATACCTTGATCCTTAAATCCGACTACTCGTTTAAAAGACATTTACATTTTAAATTTTACATGGCCTTTCCAAAAATTGATGAATTCTGGCGTTGTCTGTTTATTTGTATCTAAGCGTTAAGGTATCTTTCTGAAATTTTGTCAACCTATACCCTAACAAAAATCTTGAAACTTTTCTTCTACAATTTAAAGAACGGCGAGTTCATTGTGAAAACGCCAAAAACTGCTTAAATTGACACTACCAAACCAGAGTACCTATAGATTTGTCGTACATACATATCGTGGGAAAGGTAAATTTAAGGCTGTTGTCAGAGCGCGCGAGATAAGCGATGCAATAATATTGGGCGACAAAGCTCGATAAATTACTGCAAGCTTGTAGGAATGCAATCGCTCAAAAGGTGTCAGAGTGAGAGCGAAGCAGTGTGCGGGTGCAATCGATAAAGCGACAGCGATGCGAGGGAGCAGTTTGCAGCCTGCTTTATCGCTTGAACTTAAATTTTCTTGCATTCTGAACTATAATTACAGTTTATTTTCAAATCATACATATTTTAATAGTTAAAATATATTTATCAGTTACAAACAGGGACCGAATATTTAACTAAAAAAATCAAAGTGAAGGAAACATGTTACAGAATCACGGGTTTGATCAGAATTCATATTATTCTTTCTATTATCGAAATCCGCGAAAAACGTTATTCATAACTTTTATGACAAAAATCATTTTTATTTCTTATTGATTTTTATTTAAAAGTTACAAATTAAGAGCTATTATTAATAATACGCTGTGTATATATAATGACATTGTCTGAATGCATGTAACAGGCAGAAGGAGGCATCTCCTAGCATATAAAGAAGTGATGGGCACAGCCTTACACGCGTGTAGATCAGCTGTTCAAATTTACCAATACTCATGCACACGAGAGCGTAGCGAACAGAGCGGAACAGTCCCAGCCAGACCGTCAAACGGGCTGGATGTGCGCGCATTGTGCTTATGATGCACTTTGAAAAATGGTTGAGCAACATATATTTGAGAATAAATATTTTTTGCTTGGAATTTTGATGCTTGGTGTGAATTCGCACCGTGGCATGCTTTTTCGTGTTTTATGCTAGGAGGAATTATTTGCGTTGTCGATAGGAGTACAGAAATGACAACGGCAATTTTGTACAACCCATTGTTGCATGCATTTAACTTTTTCTCTCAGTGCATAACATAGTCTACTTGAAAAATCAAACGACACAGACTCCGCCTTCGTTGAAGGCACGTTCTGCACTGATTCAAAGTTACTCTCGCAACAGTCGTGTCTGTGTGAACAGTTGTCGATAGTCGATAGACGTGCCCATCACTGATATAAAGTTTTACTTGCCGACAGCTTTATCGGACTCGCACATTGATTGTCGAGTAGCTTTCGTTACTTCCAGGGATGGATAAGACCCTCGATACACGGATAGTCGGGTAATAACAATTTATGATTCGGAAATTCACCACGGTCCTCTTCTTCAGTGTTCCTGTTTGGAAAAAAGGAAATAATGGTGCTAGCGATTCGTCAGCACCTGCGTTACCCACCCTACCATGTGCTGACCCTGATCTCCAAGAATCAACTCCCTATTCCGACCGCTCCGGCCTTGTATTACTCCACTTCACCCCATAAAAAGGTATTTAAACTTTCATATTTGATTTGCGATACTTTAACATTTATCTAATTAACGCTTACATTTAAATTTCGCTTCTTTCTTTCAGGCCTTTATGTATAAAACATCCTACCGGGACCACTCTACTCAACACTTAACGCTCGAGCAGCTAGAGAGAAGCATGTTAAGAGGACTCAGTGGCTGTGGACAAATACTAATTAAGTTTTTCAGTTAGGCATAATAGTAATGAACAAAAAGATTAAGTAAATAATTAAACAAGTAAATTAAATAAATAACAAAGCAAATAAATAATATAAACTAAGCAGGTGAATTGAGTTGTTTTAATTTGGCTTTTCTTTTTTGCAGAAATTTCTTCTTACAATTCCTATATTGTAACAGGGAATGTTGAAGCAACAAAATGTAGTTGGCATAAAAACCTGTGACCACCCGGACACGGTGACCAATCGCTCCTCGGGTGGTATCCTCAGGCACTGCCTTGTC
>OY282582.1:3996220-4008720 GCA_958299025.2 Drosophila histrio
CGGATTATCGACTACTCCCACTCCAAATACATACCGATAGTGGATGGAAAACGTGTTGGTATGGGGAAAAAACGCGAATATCTGAACCATTCAAGCAACTTGACTGAATTCAAAAACATTGCAGATGAAACAGCAAATTTAGCAGAATTATTCCCTCAATCGCACATGCGAAAACTATTAAACGTAGACATAGAAACACATGCGAAGTTTATTGTCCGTTGTCCAAGTACACCATAGGATGGCCAGAAGCCTAGGTTTTTTAGGTACGGCATTAAAAGTAATTTCCGGCACTCCCGATGCTTCTGACTTCGAGAAAGTTGGGTGGTCCGAATCTCAATTGATTAGTGCAAACAATAGACAAGTAGAAATTAACACTAACAGTCAAAAACAGATAAACGATTTAACCGAGACAGTTAACCAAATAATTAAAGCAAAAAAATAAAATTTCATTGACACACCGCACTTATATGATGCATTACTAGCACGAAATAGAATGTTAATAACCCAGATACAAAATTTAATACTCACAATAACATTGGCTAAATCTAATATTATAAATCCCACTATATTTGACCATGATGATTTGAAATCTGTTTTAAATGAACACCCGATAGAGATACCTGTTGTCAGCCTGATTGAGGCAGCCAAAATAATAATATTACATTCCAAAAACATTGTCCATATAATCATAGATTACCCTAGCGTCCACCTCATCTGCAAAAAGGTTAAAATATATTCAGTATCACATCAACATGTCACACTGCAGCTTCAGGTAAACACGGTCGCCGAATGTAACAATGACATCCTAGCGGTCAACGAATGCATCACAGCAAAACACGCAGCAATGTGCAAGTCATCGAAGCAAGACACGTGCGCTCGCGCGTTACATGAAAGCGGTTTTGCCACCTGCCGCACGCAACCGAGACACCTAAATCCTATCACAGAGGTGGATGACGGCATTATCAACATAAACGAGAGTTCAGCAAATGTGAGCACTGACGATGTCCCCGAAATCCAAATAAAGGGGACCCACCTTTTTACGTTCCGGCCCTCTGCCGTCATAAATGGCACTAGATATGTGAACCATCGTGAGGCATTGAACAAATTGCCAGGCATATCAGTGTCACCCCTCCTAAACATTATCAGCCATCACGAGGTGATCAGCAATCTCGAGGAACAATTGGAGTCGGCCGGATCATTTAAGGTCTGGTTCTTGGCCGCAGTTACATTAAGCATCGTCCTAAGTTTTTCTATCGTCCTCAGGTAATATGATGCTTGTTTATGTTGCAAGCGGAACGTTATCATTATGCTGAGCTGGCTTGCCGGCTGCGACATCGTTCCTTATGCCTTCTGCACACTAAGTTTGAATAATTTGTAGTCATCAGTTTTTATATTGTGCTCAAGCGAATACATCGCCCAAATATATTGCTCCGGCACTGTCCGTACAACGAAACACACATATCTTTTATTGTTCGCCACGAGGCAACGATTGGATAGCTATTAGCATCCGCATTTAACCTACAGCAATTGGAGTACCTCTTGCCTACAGCTCCTTAACAAACACTGGTTGACCCTTTATGTGTCCTCCGTCATCAACTGCACCGGCGACTGTGAAATCATCGATTCGACATCGCAGAACCAGGAGATTAAATAATTTGCATGTCTAATAGATATGAAGAAATAGACAGATAAGTATATATGACAATGAGAAGAAAGGAGTAAGGATTACTTTAAACAATCACGTACTCGATCACATTAATACATAAACGCTATAGTGAACTATGTCTAGCACTTAAGTTACTTGACATAATTAGTAAATAAGACTCCTTAACACTATTGCGAACTCTATCTAGCACTAAAGTACATAACACTAATTAGTACATAAGATACTTTAACGCTGTAGTCAACCCTGTCTAGCACTATAGCTAAATCTGTCTGAATAGTACATAAGATATTCTATAAAACCCCATACAAATCAATAAACGAAGTTCAGTTCTTAATAACCAACACGTGAGTGTTCTTATTGAGGGATTGGCGAGCGTGCATACACTCTGAGTTAACACTGCGACTAACATCGCGACTTAGTAATGTGAAGCTTAGCATGCAGATGCTGATCAAGAATATATATACTATATGGGGTCGGCCATGCTTCCTTCTCCCCCTTACATACTTTTAAAAAACTTAATATACCGCCACAGGGTATAACAAGGGACGCACACGACAATAAATAACAACTGTCCACGTTGAAGATATCGATATGTCGGACACACGTCGATAATCTGCACGATGACATGCGATGATTGCCAGGGCTGAGGGAGTGTAGACGTATGAGAATTTCCCAATGTTTTTTAATTCTGTGGTTTCTCCTTGTTTTCTTCATAGACTTTGACCCTGAAAAATTTAAAAGGTCGAAGGAGAAACTTAATTGCAGTTTACACGATCCCAATTTTTATACGCTGATGTCATATATATATATATATAAACCTCAAAAAAAATATCCCAAGTAATTAATTCCGAGAGCTCACCGCGGTTGGGTAATTTAATATAAGTTTGTGGGGAATCTGCATTTAAATTATAGTGTTTTTCTTGTCGTTAGTGATAGCAACGTTGAGTGCCCCTACCAACAGCAGGCAGAAGCCACCTTGGCAAGGCAGTGCAAGAGGATACCACCCGAGGAGCAATTGGCCACCGTCTCCGGGTGGCCACAATTTTTATGCCAACTACATTTTGTTGCTTCAACATTCCCTGTTACAATATAGGAATTGTAAGAAGAAATTTCTGCAAAAAAGAAAAGCCAAATTAAAACAACTCAATTCACCTGCTTAGTTTATATCAATTATTTGCTTTGTTAATTATTTAATTTATTTGTTTATTTATTTACTTAATCTATTTGTTCATTACTATTATGCCTAACTGACATATAAAAACTTAATTACTATTTGTCCACAGCGACTGAGTCCTCTTTACATGCTTCTCTCTAGCTGCTCGAGCGTTAAGTGTTGAGTAGAGTGGTCCCGGTAGGATGTTTTATACATAAAGGCCTGAAAGAAAGAAGCGAAATTTAAATGTAAGCGTTAATTAAATAAATGTTAAGGTATCGCAAATCAAATATGAAAGTTTAAATACCTTTTTATGGGGTGAAGTGGAGTGACACAAGCCCGGAGCGGTCGGAATAGGGAGTTGATTCTTGGAGATCAGGGTCAGCACATGGAAGGGTGGGTAACGCAGGTGCAGGCGTTTCCATCCACTGTCGGTATGTATTTGGAGTGGGAGTAGTCGATAATCCGACCCTGCACTATTGCGAACATTAGCAGGAATGTGATTTGAATACTGCAATGGGTGTGAAAAGATCGGGGGTAAGTCGTGCGTTTATACTTGATCTTAATCTATACAAGTGTGGCTTGTGGGTGTTATTGATTACTTTATGTTGTCTTTGTGGACCACCCTCTCCTTAATGAAAACAGTCATTCCCAGGTCTGCTTGTATCTTTGCTGCGTCGTACAGCGGAGTAAGCTTATCTCCTAACCGTTTATTATTTTTTACAAACACCGTTTTCCCTACGTCAAAAACCTTATTCTGCCTAGACGGGTTGCTTCTTTCTTAGTTGGTTTCCAGCGCCTTGGTTAATTTATTCTTAATTAGGCTTGTTAATTGTAATTGTAATTGTATATTATCTCGATCGACTTCTTGTTTGTGACCGAATGCACTGATCTGTTATACAGAAATGCTGACATGGTGATTGATTCGACAGTATCGTTGGCTTTTTTGTCCAACTCCAATGCTGTAGCGATTTCCCTGAGCTTGCTGTGAAATCGTTCTACTTGCCCGTTCGAGGTACTGTGTAGCGGTGGTGAGTTTATTATGTCGATGTTGTAATTATTTTTTGGGAGTGATTTAATGGTCTCCGAGTTGAATGACGCTTCATTGTCGTTGTAAATTGATTTGGTGTTCTGGAAGAAATTTGCTAACTGCATTATGGGTGTTTTCACATCTACTATTGTTCGAGACGCCAATGGTTGCACTATTGCAAATTTGGAGAACTCGTCGATACAAGTCAGGAAAAATTTCTTGTTTGTTGAAAAGATATCAATATGCAGCATTTCACCTGCATATGAAGGTATTGGGGTTGTGCCTAATTCTTGCTTCTTAGGGTGCCTGTCGTATTTCGACCTGGTGCATACCCTACAGTTTATGAGGTGCAGGCGTTTCCATCCACTGTCGGTATGTATTTGGAGTGGGAGTAGTCGATAATCCGACCCTGCACTATTGCGAACATTAGCAGGAATGTGATTTGAATACTGTAATGGGTGTGAAAAGATCGGGGGTAAGTCGTGCTTTTATACTTGATCTTAATCTATACAAGTGTGGCTTGTGGGTGTTATTGATTACTTTATGTTGTCTTTGTGGACCACCCTCTCCTTAATGAGAACAGACATTCCCAGGTCTGCTTGTATCTTTGCTGCGTCGTACAGCGGAGTAAGCTTATCTCCTAACCGATTATTATTTTTTACAAACACCGTTTTCCCTACGTCAAAAACCTTATTCTGCCTAGACGGGTTGCATCTATCTTAGTTGGTTTCCTGCGCCTTGGTTAATTTATTCTTAATTAGGCTTGTTAATTGTAATTGTAATTGTAATTGTATACTATCTCGATCGGCTTCTTGTTTGTGACCGAATGCACTGATCTGTTATACAGAAATGCTGACATGGTGATTGATTCGACAGTATCGTTGGCTTTTTTGTCCAACTCCAATGCTGTAGCGATTTCCCTGAGCTTGCGGTGAAATCGTTCTACTTGCCCGTTCGAGGTACTGTGTAGCGGTGGTGAGTTTATTATGTCGATGTTGTAATTATTTTTTAGGAGTGATTTAATGGTCTCCGAGTTGAATGACGCTTCATTGTCGTTGTAAATTGATTTGGTGTTCTGGAAGAAATTTGCTAACTGCATTATGGGTGTTTTCACATCTACTATTGTTCGAGATGCCATTGGTTGCATTATTGCAAATTTTAAGAGAACTCGTCGATACAAGTCAGGAAAAATTTCTTGTTTGTTGAAAAGATATCAATATGCAGCATTTTACCTGCATATGAAGGTATTGGGGCTGTGCCTAATTCTTGCTTCTTAGGGTGCCTGTCGTATTTCGACCTGATGCATACCCTACAGTTTATGACAACTTCATTGACGATTTTTGTCATCTTGGGAAAATAATAGTCACGAAGGACCTGTTTGTTTTTTTCCTATGCCGCTCTATGTGCACGATTATGTTCAATCGTTATTATTTCGATTTGTTCATTTTTGTCTGTGACATCCATTACGAAACTTTTACAATGCCAAAATTTGGTCGTGGGAAAAGCCGACACTAAGTCATGTTGAAAACTAGCGAACGTTGCGAAGTCACAATGGATTGCATTTACAGCATCGGTTATGATTAAAGGTTTGAGTGTCTCAAACAATTTGCTTTTATCTGTAAATTTTATGAGGGGACGCATTTTACTGCTGAATAATATAAAATCTTGTTTTAGGTCATAGCACGCTTCTTCCAGTACTATCTGATTCTTAAAACAATTTAATGGCTTGTCTGTGGTCTCGACCGTGTATGTCAAAGAAACCTCGCTGTGTATTGACGCAGCGTCTGACTGAGGTTCCTTTTGCAGAGTGTTAATATTTTGCCTTGACAAGGCATCTGTGTTTCTATCAGAGACGGAAAAGGTTAATGGTTGATGGTCGGTGAAAATATTGACTTCCTTTGTACCATATAGGTACTGTTAAAGTTTATCCAGAGCCCACACAATCGCTAGTAACTCCCTTTCGTTTGTGGCATAATGTGACTTACTTTGTTTCAACGCTCGCGAGATCATTGTGATTGGTCTGCCTCCTTGTGATAGGACAGCTCCAATGCCGTCCATTGACTCATCGGTGGTAAGGTCAAAGGGATGTTTGAAATCTGGATACATTAGAATAACATCTTCTGATGCTAAGATATTGCGTATCCGTTCAAAGGCATTACTTTGAGTCTCATTAAACTCAACTGGAACCTTTCTTGACATATGTTTGCTCACAGAGCCATTTTCACCTTTTAAAATACCTGTGAGGTGTCTTGCTATAGACGCAAAGTCTTTGATGAATCTCCTATAATAGCTCGCTTGACACAAGAAGAATCGGAGACAGAACAGGTTCTTTGGTTCGACATATTCTTGTATACAGCGAACCTTTTCGGGTCGGTGTTTGCCCCTCCTCTAGTTACAATGAAGCCTAGGTACTCAACGATTTCTTTGAAGAAGCTCGTTTTCTCTCGAGCCACCCTCATGTTGGCGTCTAATAGGCATTTAAGCACTATGTCTAGGTGCTTGATGACTAGGCGTTTATTTCTGTTGCCTTTATCATCGGTCCCTTTTTTGTCAACAACCCAGGTTGGGCTGTTATATGGTGATCGAGACGGTCCTATGATTCCGTCCTTTAAAAGTTGTTTTATTTCGTTGTTAACGGAATCTGCCATGCCCATTGGGTGTGGGTAAAGTTTGGAGTAAATTGGTTCGACAGTGTCTGTCCAAACCGAGGCCACGATGGCAGTGTTAAATGGTAAAGCCTCGTTAGAGGTTGAAAATACTTTGTTCCTTTTCAGGATGACATCTTTAAATTGTTGCTTGACTGCTAGTGGGACTACTATGTTGTTAACATTAGTGAAGTTAGCACTAGTGCAGTCATGGTATTCTACGTTCTCCTGCTTGTCACGATAATTTAGAGTATTGTTCTCTAAGTCTATCTTAACCCCAGCCAGCGTTAGCAAGTCTAAGCCTATGATAGCATCGAAGGACGTCAGCGTGTTTAAAATAAAACAAGCCGAGCAGTCGTGACCCCGACCGTAATATACCCTGTGGGTTTTGAGTTACAAAACTGCTTGCTTTATGAGGTTTTACTTAATTTGTGGGTGAAGGTAGCGTGACATCGCGATACAATTTTCTGAACACATCGACCAGAAAATATTCATCATGTGTGCCAAATGTCAAGTCTCTAGCTACAAAACTGCTTTTGTTATGAGGTTTTTGAGTTACAAAACTGCTTGCTTTATGATGTTTTACTTAATTTGTGAGTGAAGGGGGCGTGGCATCGCGATACAATTTTCTGGACACATCGACCACAAAATATTCATCGTGTGTCACAAATTTGAAGTCTCTAACTGTAATATTGCTCTTGTCATAAGCTTTTCCGTTTTGTAGGCGAGGGGGCGTGGCATCGTGATAACATTTTCTGGACACATTGACCACAAAATATTTATCATGTGTGCTAAATGTGAAGTCTTTAGCTGTTATATTGCTCTTGTTATGAGGGTTTTGAGCCACAAAACTGCTTGTTTTATACTTTTACTTTTACTTAATTTGTGGGCAAAGAGGGCGTGGCATCCAAAAAAAGATAAACTTGATCTGCCTGCAAAAATTACCAGTGCTGGGACACCAAGTTTAAGCTTCTAGCTCTTACCATCTCTGAGATCCTTTCGTTCATTCGGATGGACCGACAGACCGACGGACCGACAGACCGACGGACAGACGGACATGGCTATATCGACTCGGCTATTGATGCTGATCAAGAATATATATACTTTATGGGGTCGGCCATGCTTCCTTCTGCCCGTTACATACTTTTAACAAACTTAATATACCCCCACAGGGTATAAAAACGGAGACACTTGACCAAAAATGTTCATGAATTGAGCTCACAGTAAAAGGTTTGGCGGCTGGCACTACTTCGCAAAGATCTTTAATGGGCTTCATGTAGTTTTTAGCCGCGCCTGCATCTATAAGGATTTTTATAGTTTCCCCAGCCAGCTGTCGTCTGATGAAAGGCAGCCGGGAGCGTTCCCTAAAAAATTTAATGAGTCGTTATCACCCACGGACTCGATTTCATCATCAATGCTAACTACAGCTTCCGATGCAGCCTTTTCATATTTGTGATCATTTTCGGTGGGAGCGTTTTGCACTGTGTTATTGACGCATTGGCGTCTGGGGTCTGTTAACCTATCGGACGTGTTACGGCTCTTATTGTTTTGGGTATTGTTGTTTTGGGCGTTCCCATGGTTGGTACGCTGCCTAAATTTCGATGAAGAATCAACTTCCATCAGTTCGGGTGGTTGTTCTTGGGTATCTTTGGGACTACCTTCGTGGTGGTTCTGTTGTTTCCTTACAAAATGCGGGTTTCTATCTTCTCTACTACCCTTGCCTTGTCTAACGTATGAGCGGCCCTTGTTACCATCGCTCGTCTGGGAACTTTCTTTGATAGCCTTTGCATACGAAACAGAGAAGGCGCTTGGCTCGATACTCGATTCCGCCTCCCTGGACAGTGCCAGTGCTGATGGAAAATTTTTGGGTTGGGCTGGGAACACGATCGCTTTCAAGGACTTTTTCAATGCTGAAATAAATGCGTGCAGCTCGTCGGCCCTTACCTCTTCTGCAAAAAGTGTGTTTTCATTTCCACTTCGTTCTCGGCTTCTTCTAACATCGGTCGTTCAATTAGAAAGTGTTCTGGAGTCAAAATATCGTCGAATTCATTGCTGTAGTCCATAGGATATATTGGGCGTGAATTCAATATAGCCTCAATCTGTGCGAGGAGCGTACTCATTTCTTCGTATGTTAGTGCGCTTTCTCCAATTATTCGTTTCAAATGATATTTTACTGATTTTACTCCGTGTTCTCAGATTCGTTCAAAGTGGGGACTTGCCGGCGGAATAAAATGCCATTCTATTCTTTCTTTATCCAGTATTGGAGCTATAATGTTCTGTTTTATTGCTTGTATGAATTCGGAAATCAATTTCTTCACTGCCCCATGAAAGTTTGTGCCATTGTCAGAATATATATGTTGACATTTACCTTTCCTAACTATGAACCTTTTGAGAGCTGTTATAAAAGCTTCAGTCGTTAGATTACTTACGGCTTCCAAATGTACTGCCTTTGTGCGCATACATACAAAAAGCGCTATGTATCCTTCGTATGACTTCTGTCCTCTTCCTTTGGATACTCTAATGTTGATAGGTCCTGCATAGTCGATTCCTGTATGATTAAACGGCTGCGATACAGTCACTCTTGGCTCTGGTATTTGACCTATTAATTGTTCCATATTCTGTTTACGATATCTTGTGCATTTTGGACATTGGTGTATTATTCGTTTTATCGAATTCTTTAGTCCGTTTATCCAGAATTCTCGTTTTATTTGTGCTTCGGTTACTCTATTGCCTCCGTGAAGGGTTTCTGTTTGTGTTTTTATACCCTGTGGGGGTATATTAAGTTTTTTCTATTATCAAGTCTGCTAACTGTGATTTATTTATGATTATTGGGTGTTTTTGATTGTGTTGTAGCTTCGCGAATTGTTACCTGCCGCCTACTCTTAGAATTCCTTTATCGTCAAGGAACGGATGTAAAGGTACTATTTTGCATTTTGTTTCTATTTGTTTATTTTCTTTTAATTTCATTACTTCGTTTGTGTATTCTCTGTATTGATGTTGTTTAATTATGACTTGTTTTGCTTCTTTTAGCTCGGCTATTGATAGTCTTCCAATTTGTCCTTTTTTCTGACAGCGATTTAAAAACCGTTTTATGTATGCAACGACTCTGGTTAACTTTTCCAAACTGCTAAATTTTATTTCCAGGACGTTTAAAAAGCTTTCATCGTTTTTTGTTTGAAGATCGTTTTTTGTTTCTTTCTGTAGGGCATTCCTTCTGAGCTTCGTTAGCCAGTCTGGACCGTTCCACCATAGCTTTGTCATTGTCAATTTGTCTGGTGAAATCCCTCTTGAACCTAAGTCTGCTGGATTTTCTTTGGTTCCTACATGTCGCCATGTTGCTGTTGGTGCCAATTCATTTATTTGCTCTATTCTCATTCTTACGAATTTGTCTTTATTCCTGTTGTTCCTTATCCAGCCCAATGTGATAGTAGAGTCGCTCCAAGCGTATATATATTTCTTGACTTGTATAGTTGTTGTTACGATGTTTAGTTATTTGGCAAGTAGATGTGCTGCACATAGTTCCAATTTAGGTAACGGCTGGATTTTGATCGGATTCACCATTGTTTTACTAGTGATTATAGCTATGCCGGTGGACGTTTTTCATAAATTACAGCAGCATATGCCATTTCTGATGCATCAGCGAACCCATGTATTTCCAATGGTGTTCCTTGGAATGCTCTCGTCCATCTTGGAATCTTTATTTCTCAATAGCTTTTAGTTTATTGTTAAACTTGTTCCATTCATCTGACACTATTGGATTTAATGTCTCGTCCCACCTTGTCTCTGATATCCAAAGTTTTTGGATAAATAGCTAGGCTATAATTGTCACAGGTGAAAGCCATCCCATTGGATCGAATATTCTTGCTAGGGCTGATAGAACCTTTCGCTTTGTCAATTTCGTATCTCCTGTCATCAGGTCGTCCATATAAAAGTAGTCTTTTATTATCTCTTTTATGGATGCGGTCTTGCATCTCTCCAATATTTCTAGCAAGCATCTTGTTGCTAGAAAGGGTGCTGAAGTTGTTCCATACGTTACAGTAGTTAATTTAAGTTCTTGAATTGGTACTTTCGGATCACTTCTCCATAGGTTTTTTAAATACTCTTGATCTTTTTCTCCAACTTTGAATTGTCTGTAAATTTTCTCCACACCAGCTGTAATTACGTATTTCCAGTTCCTCCATTTTAGAATTATTTTAAAGATTGTTTTTATACCCTGTTGGGGTATATTAAGTTTGTTAAAAGTATGTAACGGGCAGAAGGAAGCATGGCCGACCCCATAAAGTATATATATTCTTGATCAGCATCAATAGCCGAGTCGATATAGCCATGTCCGTCTGTCCGTCGGTCTATCGGTCCGTCGGTCTGTCGGTCCGTCCGTATGAACGAAAGGATCTCAGAGATGGTAAGAGCTTGAAGCTTGAACTTGGTGTCCCAGCACTGGTAATTTTTGCAGGCAGATCAAGTTTATCTTTTATAGCCTGTGCCCATTAAAAATGGGCAAAAAAGGCTATAATGAATTTGTGTGAATGTATGTAACAGGCAGAAGGAAGCATCTCCGACCATATAAAGTATATATATTCTTTATCAGTATCAATAGTCGAGTCGATTGACACCTGTCCGTCTGTCTGTCCGTCTGTCCGTCCGTCTGTCCGTCTGTCCGTCCGTCTGTATGAACGCGTGGATCTCAGCAACTATAAGAGCTAGAGACTTCAAATTTGGAATGTAGGCTGCTGAATACCATACGCAGATCAAGTATATTTTCAATTTTCGATATCATGTCCCGTTGGTTTTAAAATTAGAAAAATCACCATAACATAAGCAATGTTAAAGCTAGAGACTTGAGATTTGGCACACATGATAAAAAGCTTGGGCTTAATGTGTCCTGAAAATTTCATCACGATGCCACGCCCCCTTCGCCCATAACTCGAACAAGCTGATAACAAGAGCAGTTTTATAGCTAGAGACTTAAGATTTAGCACACATGGTAAGTATCCTACTCTCAATGTGTGCTACAAATTTCAGTACGATCGGATATTGAACTCAGTTATTCAAGAAACAAATTTATGCAGCGCAGTAGCAGCGCAGTCGCTGCATCGCGCCGACGATATAATGAACGAAAAGGCTCGATTGTTCATGTATGTTTGATTTGCCTTTCGTCTGCTGTGGCGCTAAACATAAACAATCAACAGCCACAGTCCAGTGTTGCCAGACTATCGCAAGCTACCTACTCTCGACGAAAGCAAAATCGACTTCAAGCGATATATTTAAATCCCATTATAATGAAAATACTTTTCTTTGAAGACCTGCACAGGCTATCCTACTGTCGCGCCCGCTCGACTGATCGGCTTGTTTATTTTGGTGCCACGCCCTCTTTGCCCACAAATTAAGTAAAAGTAAAAGTATAAAACAAGCAGTTTTGTAACTCAAATACCTCATAACAAAAGCCCTTTTGTAGGTAGAGACTTGAGATTTGGCACACATGATGAATATTTTGTGGTTGATGTATCCAGAAAATTGTATCACGATGCCACGGCCCCTCGCCCACAAAAATTAAAAAACGAATTACTAGAGAATTTCATCTCAATCAATTTGAGCGGGTTCCTGTAAGCCCACAGGGTATATTACGGTCGGGGTCCCGACTGTTCGGCTTGTTTGAATATGGGGTCCCGTAAGTTGAATATTGCTTAAACTTTTTCCATTCGTTGTTTTCCATGTGGCATCAAATACCACCTGGGGTTTTGTTGTCAAACTAGTATTTTCCGTTTCCTAGTTCCTTCGTTTCTTCAATGTGATTGTTGTCTTGGTATTCTTTCATAAATTGGTTATACTGATTTTTATAACCTGTGGGGGTATATTTAGTTTGTTAAAAGTATGTAACGGGCAGAAGGAAGCATGGCATTTGATAAATATTTTGTGGTCAATGTGTCCAGAAAATGTTATCACGATGCCACG
Source organism: Drosophila histrio (assembly GCA_958299025.2). Lineage (NCBI taxonomy): Eukaryota > Metazoa > Arthropoda > Insecta > Diptera > Drosophilidae > Drosophila > Drosophila histrio. The sequence continues at coordinate 4,008,667 of OY282582.1, forward strand.
CCGCCCTCGCCTACAAAACGGAAAAGCTTATAACAAGAGCAATATTACAGTTAG
>OY282582.1:4014153-4067726 GCA_958299025.2 Drosophila histrio
AGAGAAATGGCTTCGGGTGGCCCTCGTGCACGCTGCGAATGTGTGCCTCCAAATAAGGTAGCTTATACACCTGTTTGCCACACTGTTGGCAAGCAAGCAATTTGCGTTTGCTGACAGCGGAAGTATTAGTCGCTTTACAGATCATGCTGGAATTATTATTTTGTAAATCCTGTTCCTCAATGTTAGTGACTGCGTCTACATTCTCTGCAGGCTCTGAATTATACTCGTGTAGCTGCGGTTGCTGCGTATCGTCTTCCATGGGCTCCCCTTTTATGAGCGGAAACTGCAAAAATGCTGGCTCAGCCCTAAAACAAGCTGATTCAACTGTAAACATGTGCATTTACCAACCAAATGTTTTTCAGCATCAGTGTCTGCAACTGCAGCTGTCTTCGGCATTTCCGGCTCATCAACGTGTAGGGAGGTTGCCATGCGCATCAACATTTCACTGCTCTGCTCGGCTACGGAGCACAGTTGTTGAAAATATACGACAGCATTGTAGCACAACACGCAAATATTCTGCGGAAATGTGTCCGGTTGCTGTAAAACGTCAATGGCAAAAAATGTATTCAATATCTTGGCCAAATGAGGTTGCGTTTTTGAGTTATAACTGGCTTTGCTACGCTGGGAGTGATGGCCGTCAGATGTTAAATGCTGCTGGTCGTTGATCTGCCGCAAATGTCGCAAACATATGCGACATAACTGCGAAATATTTGCAAAAGCTAGCATAGCAGAAAACCACTTTAATCGTTTTGCGATAGGGTCGTGATTAGCGCTGTAAAACCATCGAAGATAGTATGGAGGGTGGCTGTGCGCGGGTCACTATCGATTGTTTTTTCCACTATCGATGCATCGCTTAGTAGGTTGAACCATCACTATTTGCAGAAGCAATACGGTAGCGTCGAATGCTTAAAAACGTACTTCTAAATTATACCAGGCTTTTTTTTAATTTTCTCATAAAGCTAACTTATCAATAAACAAAATAAGAAAAGCAAAAGGCTTTTATTTGTTTTACATTTCCAAATATAAATATTTAAGAAAATGCCTATACATTTTCGATCTGTACTTGTACTTGGCATAGAATTCACAAAATTTGTAATATTCAAATTATTTTTAGAATTTAAAATGTTAAACATTTTTATACCCTGTGCCCATTGAAAATGGGCAAAAGTGGTATAATGAATTTGTGTGAATGTATGTAACAGGCAGAAGGAGGCATCTCCGACCCTATAAAGTACATATATTCTGAATCAGTATCAATAGCCGAGTCTATTGACACCTGTCCGTCTGTCCGTCCGACTGTCCGTCTGTCCGTCCGTCTGTATGAACGCGTGGATCTCAGCAACTATAAGAGCTAGAGACTTCAAATTTGGAATGTAGGCTCCTGAATACCATACGCAGATCAAGTTTATTTTCAATTTTTGATATCTCACCCCCCGCCCACGCAAAAAGAAGAAAACCTCAAATTCCAAGATAATTCATCCTAACCGATCAGTCGAGCGGGCGCGACAGTAGGATACCCTGTGCAGTCTTCAAATAAAAGTGTTTTGAGAAAAGTATTTAAAAATTTAGTGGAAATGCCTCCTTGTGCCATTCACACAAATTCATTGTAGCCTTTTTTGGCCATTTTTAATGGGCACAGGCTATACAAATTTGTAAGCGGCTTTCAAACTATTATTTTTTGCCCTTTTAAAAAGTACAAAAAATGCTTTTGTTTTTACCGCAGCTGTATATATACAATGCAATCTGAAATGTATAAACAAAATCGGTTTAAAATACAATAAATTTATTTGTAAGAAACATTTCGCTTAGGTCGATAGTATCGATATTATCGATGGTTTGGACTATCACTATCGAAAAGAGCAAGTTCGGGCGCTATCGATGTTTTTACAGGTCTAGTCGTGATATTAGGACTATTGATTACAGTTGTATCGAACCGCTCAGAATAAGTTCTATTGAACTACTCATCAAAATGAACGAATGAACTTCGTCCCAGATTATCGCTTAGTTTTTTCCATGGTTGCCGCACTTTTAAGGTAAAGCATAGTATCACTAAGCATACAAAACATAGAGGCGTCAAACAGCGATTTTCGTGTGCGCAAAAATTGCTGCAAGCATAGAACTCCAGAATAGCCGAAGTTATAGAGCCCCGTTCGTGAGTAGCCGAAATCATGAAACCCCAGAGCGAACGATCGACACTCAAAAGAATGAGAGCGCACTGCTCAGCGCAGCAAACGATTTCAGTCTTGGACAGATACCAGAACGATGAGCACGTTTGTGACACTCGCTCTCGCATTTCGATTCTGTGTGTGTGTCCAAGTATGTACATCAGTGGTCGGCACGCACCGCGCATAGGGATTTTCTCTGCCGCAGCGCTGCCTGCACACGTACAGTATAAACTTTCTTGTGTGGTCGCTGTTTCTGTTTAGTCGCTGTCGTAACGCTGTAATGGCGCTATTACGCTGAAATGCCGCTGTTAACGCGAAGCAAAATGAATCAGCTGCTGATCAGCCATAGTAATGCTACTCTGCGTAGTTTTGAAGAATTATACATTGCATACACAGAAAAATAAATGGTTGATGAAGTTTTCGAAAAAGTATTCATTTTTATACATATTATGACCAACATATAGTTGAATTAATGCGAATACAAAATAAAAAGGCGATATAAATGTAGACGACATAGTAAAAACATTGCACTAAGGCAAGAAACGGCATATGCTTGACGTCTGTTATTATTCTGTTAATTCGCACACTAACGCAACAAACGACTGTGTTGGTGCCGACCACTGATGTACATGCTCACGTTTGCTTGTATGCGTGAACTCTATGAAACATGGCAATACCGCAATGGCAATGCTTTGTTTCTCACTTTTTCTATTCTGGCGAAGAAAGCGAAGATCAGATGGCGGTGTTGTGTGTACATCTATCGGTTATGACGTCGGCAGATTAAGTGTCGCTTTGGCCGTGTTGGCTAAGTTGTCGGAGGACATTTCTATTCGTGGGTTCGACTCCTCGTCGAGTTATTTGTTCTTTAATTGGAAAATATTTATTTTTTATTTTGTATTATCTAATAATTATTCTTATTATTTTTAAAAGAGTTATTATTTATTATAAATGTATTAGAAAAGTGGATTATTATACTATGTACTACCATTTCTAACTTTGATTTTATAATACTACATTTTTATAAATAAATAAGAATAATTATTAAATAATACAAAATGAAAAATAAATATTTTCCACTTAAAGAACAAATGACTCGACGGGGAGTCGAACCCACGAGTAGAACTGTCCTCCGACAACTTAGCCAACACGGCCAAAGCGACACTTAATCTGCCGACGTCATAACCGATAGATGTACACACAACACCGCCATCTGATCTTCGCTTTTGTCGCCAGAATATAAAAAGTGAGAAACAAAGCATTGCCATTGCGGTGTTGCCATGTTTCATAGAGTTCACGCATACAAGCAAAAGTGAGCATGTACATACTTGGACACACACACAGAATCGAAATGCGAGCGTCACAAACGTGCTCATCGTTCTGGTGTCTGTCCAAGACTGAAATCGTTTGCTGCGCTGAGCAGTGCGCTCTCGTTCTTTTGAGTGTCGATCGCTCGCTCTGGGGTTTCATGACTTCGGCTACTCACGAACGGGGCTCTATAACTTCGGCTATTCTGGAGTTCTATGCTTGCAGCAATTTTTGCGCTCACGAAAATCGCTGTTTGACGCCTCTATGTATTGTATGCTTAGTGATAGTATCCAGTAGCTCGAAAAAGTTTGAGCGCTCAAAATGCTCGATTTTCTTAATGCCTGCCAGGCAGAAAACAGTGTGGCAGCATAACATCAAAATGACCAAAAAAAAAAACATGAAAAGTTGAGTGGTCACACTGTTGCGTCAGCTGTGCACAATAAACAAATAATGAATAAAATAATAAATCCCGTCAAAATGCTATTTGTCGGTCAAGTCCCAAAATAGGGGTCTTTGTTGAACCTCTTGAATTAAAGTAATTTTTAAACCCTGTGCCCATTGAAAATGGGCAAAAGTGGTATAATGAATTTGTGTGAATGTATGTAACAGGCAGAAGGAGGCATCTCCGATCCTATAAAGTATATATATTCTGAATCAGTATCAATAGCCGAGTCGATTGACACCTGTCCGTCTGTCTGTCCGTCTGTCCGTCCGTCTGTCCGTCCGTCTGTCTGAACGCGTGGATCTCAGCAACTATAAGAGCTAGAGACTTCAAATTTGGAATGTAGGCTCCTGAATACCATACGCAGATCAAGTTTATTTTCAATTTTTGATATCTCACCCCCAGCCCACGCAAAAAGAAGAAAGTCTCAAATTCCAAAATAATTCATCCTAACATGACTGATAGTTGAAGTATAACTCACGCTGAGCAATTTGCTGCAAGTTTCATCGCGATTGACCCATAAATAAGGGAGATATTAAGGAATTTGTTTTAATTCCATTTTTTGGCCAAAGCGAGAGAGCATATAAAAATTCCATTTGCGCAAACGAGAAAGCATATGATTATCTGATGATTTGCGGTGTCGGCCGCTGAATGGCACATTGTGTCATGTGGCATGTGGCGCCATCCATCGGCCACACTCAGAGCTATACATTGTAATGTAAATTAATATTAGTGATTGTTTACAATCTTTGTTAAGATAATACAGCTTAACTGAACAGAATAACCACGCTAAGCAATTTGCTGCAAGTTTCATAGCGATCGACCCACAAATAAAGGAGATATTAAGGAATTTCTATTATTAACATTATTTCATAGTTGTTGGCAAGAGCGAGAGAGTATATGATAATCTTTTTTGCACTATCGCTCGCCTTGTCTTTCTTTCGGGAATGTAAAATTAATATTTGCGACTGCTTACACTCATCTTTGTTGATATAACACAGTTTAAATTGACAGTACGACAACGATAAGCAATTTGATTCAAGTTTTATAGCGATTGACCCAGAACTAAAAGCGATATTAGAGAATTTCTTTTCTTGCCATTATTTCATTATAATTGGCCAGTTGTCCAACACTATCTTACAACAGTCTGAGAGTTGTCCAGCACTGACAAACAGAATAATTACTATTATTTTATTAATTTATATTTGCGATTGCTAACACGTATGGTTGACAATTCTGCGTTTCTATCATAGTATTAAAATAACTTAAATTTGCTGAATTACCGAAACCCATATAGTTAAACATTGCCTTATATTTCAAAAATAAATTGTTTGGCGCGCAATGAAGAACAGATGTATGTGAGTGAGAATACATGCAGAGCAATTCCACTATAATTTAAATACTTTTCCCAAAACACTTTTATTTAAAGACCTGCACAGGGTATCCTACTGTCGCGCCCGCTCGACTGGTCGGCTTGTTTTTTCATGATTTTCCAACATCTCAATTCTGCTTTTGTGTTGTTTGTTTGTTGCGGCCATGACTTGAAAAGTGTTTTGACTAGTCGAAAGATGAAAAAGTTTCATCTTCCAACGTGTCAAAATAAAATACCAGCCGATTTTGAAACAGTGCTGTAAAACGCCAGTCACTTTTTGAGCGCCCAAAGTTTTGATGTACTGGATACCGACTATCAAAACAGCCTCTCAAGAAAGTTTTAAGCCTACTTTGCAACCCTTTTTTATATAGAGTCGATACCTTTCAAACTGGATTTCGAGCTACTGGATACTATGGTTGAAACAGGCATTTTATTATTAGACCCATTAAAAATGGGGCAAAAAGGGTATAATAAAATTGTGTGAATGTATGTAACAGGCAGAAGGAAGCATATCCGACCCTATAAAGTATAGATATTCTTGGTCAGTATCAATAGCCGAGTCGAAAGACTTCAAATTTGGAATATAGGCTCCTGAATGCCATAAACAGGTCATGTTTATTTTCAATTTTCGATATCTCACCTCCCGCCCACGCAAATCGAAGCAAACTATCACAGCCTCAAATAAAGTAAATACAAATTCTTATCACCCACCATCAAAGCAAAACAGCTGAAAACAAAAACAAATCATGAAGAACATGCATACATACATTCTCCGCTCTCGTTTAGCTGTGAACACTACGAGCTCTGGCAGCCGACTATTCGACCTCTTCAAATGTTTCCGAAAAAGCGAGTGTATCTGTCGAGTGTCTGTGCAGTGTTACCCGTTGGGTTGTTTGGGTCACATTTCAGGGTCCCGCAACATTGTCGGGTGTTTTCGGGACATATTTTATGCTGGACAGATGTTCATGCTTGAACATTCTGCCAGGGGCCTAAAAGGGTTATGATCAGTAATAATTTGTGCTTATATTACTACATTTACTATTTGAACATTTTATACAGGGCTTGGAAAGGCTATAGCTTGTAATCTTCTTCCTACATATACTTTTCTTATAGCATATATATTTAATATTAATATTATAATTACACCAATACCTAGGGACAGGTGCCCAGACATATGATGAAACTTAAGTTCTTTTAATTTAAAGTGATGATCTTTAATTTCTTTTAACTTAATTTTTAATTGATCTATTTCTGCTGTGTGATTGATTGTGGAAAATCTTAGAGGGTCCCATATTATTTCCACGTTCCACGGCCAACTGTCGTCGCATACTCGCTTATTTAATTGCCATTTCTGACATCTGTTTAAAGTCGTTATTGTCATTAGGTGAGATGGATGCCTGCCAAATAAGGGAATTTAGCATTTAGGATTAGTTTTTTTTATCAATATTAATCCCTCTTGCGGTTAGTAGAGTATAATTTTCTTTTAGTTAGTCATTAGGTGATAAGCATCTATTGCAAAGTTGTACACTATATATTGCGAACTTACGTCTGCAATTATAATTTGCTCTTGATTTTTATTGGTAGTGGAAAAATTGTATATAATTGAGATGGATGCCTGCCAAATAAGGGAATTTTGCATTTAGGATTAGTTTTTTTTATCAATATAAATCCCTCTTGCGGTTAGTAGAGTATAATTTTCTTTTAGTTCTGTGTCTGTGCCTTTGCCAGGTAGCTTTAATGTTTCTGATATTTTGTCTTTTATGCTAGAGATTTCTTTTTTTAGTTGAGCAGGCTCTAAAATGTTAATGTTTAATCTGCCATGATTGACATCGATTAGTAGGTATATTATTCCTGCTTGAATCTTTTCATATTCATCAATCAACGAGTTTAATTGTTTTGTAATCATAAAAAAGTTGATTGATTCTTTATACACGAAATAACTTTCTTTAAGAAGCTCTGTCATGTTTTCAATGCGCGTATTCATAACTTTGAAGTTTTCGTTTACTTCAGTAATAGTTTTCTTAAGAATATTTTCCGTGGAGTCTATCATTGAAGCTTGTTTTTTGATTAAATCGTCTAAATTATTTTGATTTTCTAATAGACTGATCATATTCTCTTCAATTTGCTTCCTATCGTCGGCATCCGTTATACCAAACAATATGTGATATAACGAGCCCATAAATTCAAAAGGTGCACGTTTTATTCTTGGGGAGGTGTGTGCCATAAAAAACTTATTGTTTTCTTCTAAATCATTTATTTGACGTTGTATGTTATTAAGAACCAAATTATATTGATCCTCAAAATCACGAAGTTTGATACATGCATTTCTCATTTTTAGACCCTTTACTTTAAAAAAGTAAAACGGGTCTATTAAATTTGTCAAAAAAAAAAATTTGCGTAACAGGTCGAAGGAAGTCCGGCAGACCCCATAAAGTATATATACTCTTGATCAGCATCAACAGCCGAGTCGATATAGACATGTCCGTCTGTCCGTATGAGCGCCTAGATCTCAGAGACTATAAGAGCTAGGGTCACCAAATTTGGTGAGAATACTCGTAAGGGCTGCACAAAGGTCAAGTTTGTTTTAGAATTTTGCCACACCCCCTTCCGCCCCAAAAATCGACAACAAAATTTTTGAAACCCCATAAAACGAAAAATATTAAAGCTAGAGTCCTGAAATTTGGCACACAGGACGAGTATCAGAGTCCTAACGTATCCTAAAGAAGAAGAAGAAGAAGTTAGAAGTTAGTTAGACGTTAAAATGCTTTAAAGGAACTGTTAGTGTTACTCTTATTTCCATTTTGAAGAATAAGTAAAGGGTCTCTCATAGTCGACTTCGACTGTAGCCTTTCCGACTGGTTTGTATTAAGTTTGTATTCTTTTCTATCATAGCGAAATATGTGTCCATGTCATAAAACACAACTAAATCCCAAGACGATGTTATAATTTTTATTTCACCCATCGGATCTAAATATATCGAAGCTGTACTGTTAATGCTTTCGATTGCCCATATTTTTTTTCGTTACCTAATGAAGTTGCATTTGAAAGCTGGCAAAATAGCATCAGCATTAGCATAGCTATTATGACTCCTATTTTTGGTAACTAAGGCCTGTTACGCGTGAATTTTTTCTTTTCAGCATCATTTTCCGATGCATTGACTCCAATAAGAGGACATATTTTATTAATTGGTCGTGTAAATAAACCTTCTTGAACTCTAATTTTCGCAACTCTCACTTTTTTATCTCTACCTTTATGAACCTCTTCAATTTTTCCTAGAGGCCATCTTGCTGGGTGGCAGTTCTCAGATTTTATCAAGACTATCTGCCCTTCTTCGATATTTTGCGATTCTATTTTCCATTTATTTCTTTGCTGTAATGTATTCAGATAATCTTCTTTCCATTTAACCCAAAATTCTCTCTTCAGCTTTTGAATTAATTTTCAGCTGTCCAAGTTACCGATTTTTCATCGGCTATGGACTCAACAACATCTAAGTTTGGTCTACCAATTAAAAAATGACCAGGTGTTAGTACTTCTTTATTGTCTATATCATTACAGGTTGTGTAAAGGGTTCGTAAATTTAATACTCCTTCAATTTGACATTAAAAGGTTGACAATTCTTCAAATCTTAGACTGCTGTCCCCTATTATTCTTTTTAAATGATATTACATCGATTTTACCCCAGCTTCCCAGATACATCCGAAGTGAGGTCCTGCCAGGGGAATAAAGCGCAACTTAATCCCATCTTTTTCTAAAATCGGCTCGATTTTGACGTTGTCTCTGAGCGCTTTTTGATATTCTTCATCTAATTTTCTTGAAGCACTTACGAAATCCATTATCAGAGTAAATATTTGCACATTTGCCTCTTCTTGCAATAAATCTTCGCAGTGCGGCTAGAAAGGCATCCGTTGTTAGATCGCTTAAAACTTCCAGATGGATAGCTTTGGTTGCCATACATACGAGGACTGCAACGTAACCTTTATATGATTGTATTCCACGGTTTTTAGAACATTTTATATGGTAAGGTTCAGCATAGTCTACACCTGTATTTAAAAATGGGTATGACATTGTTATTCTTTGCCCCATTATTTGCTCTATTGTAACTTGTCGATACCTTGCACAGGTTACACGTTCCTTTAACAGCTGTTTTAAACTATTTCTTAGCCCAAATATCCATAATTTTCTTTGAATGTAATTTCTCATAAGGTTCAATTCACCAGGAAGGGTTTCCTTATGTGCTTTTTTTTTAATAATTAGATACGATATATGGTATTTGTTTAAAATTAATGGATATTTTACTGCGACACTTGCACTAAAGTTTCGTAGTCTACCTCCAACTCTCAAAAGCCCGTCGTTGTCTAAGACTGGTTTTAATCTTAATATTTTACTTTTAATATTAATTTCCTTTTTGTTCACTAAACAGTAAATTTCTGAGTTGAATTGAGCTGCTTGTTGTTGTTTGATTTTTAAATTTTTTACTGCTTTTAGTTCAAGGACTGTTAAATATGCCGGTAATACTTTATTTTTGGGTTTTATTGCTATAAAACTTAATATGTATGAAAGTACTCTTTCAAGTTATTGAATGCATGAACATTTTTTTACTAATTCCTGTACAATGTTATTCTTATCGTTAATCACTGTTGTATTAACAAAAGTATTGTTTTCGAATTGATTTTCTTCTGGCCAATTTTCTTTGGCTTCAGCAAGCCATTGAGGTCCTTTCCACCATATCACACAATCTTTTAATTTGTCGGTACAAATTCTCCTTGAATCAACATCTGCTGGGTTGTCTTCTGATCTAACATGCTTCCATACGATTCCTTTAATTTTTCGTATCTCATCTGTTCGATGTCTTATAAAATTGTTTTTATTATCTTCATTTCTTATCCAGGCTAGAGTAATTGTCGAGTCACTCGATGCGTATGTTACTGTTGAATCTCCTACGTCTTCTTTAGCTCTATCAATTAATTTAGCAAGAAGATGAGTTGCTCATAATTCTAGCTTTGGAACTGTTTTTCTGTTTTTATTTGGATTTACTTTGCTTTTACTGGCTATAATCGTAACTGAACAGCCAATTTTGGCGTATACTACAGCTGCAAATGCTTTCTCTGAGGCATCCGCAAACCCATGTATTTGCGCTACCATATTTGTCTGTATTTTAAGCCACCTTGGTATTCTAAGATTTTCTAGGGTTTTTAGCTTTTCTAGAAAGAATCCCAATAATTGGCATCTTCAATTTGTAAATCTTGATCCCACTTTTGATCAGCTAACCATAATTTTTGTATGAACAGTTTACTTACTATTATTACTGGAGATAACCAGCCTAATGGGTCATAAATCTTAGCTAAAATAGATAAAACTAATCTTTTAATAACTTTATTTATTTTTTCGCAGCACAAGTTAAATTTGAATTTATCACTATTAGGTTCCCATTGTAACCCTAGCGCTTTTACTGATTCAATTTCTTCAATAAATAAAATTTTGTTCTCTTCCGAACCCTCTATGGAAGCTATAACTTCTGGAATATTTGAAATCCATTTCCTTAAACTAAATCCAACTTTTTCTAATTCACTAGATTCTAATTTTACTAGTTCTTTAGCTTCTTCTTTGGTGTCAGCGCCTGGCATTCGTCCATGTAAAAATCGTTTTGAATTATTTTTTGAATATTATTATTTTTACAATTGTTGGCGCAGTTCAGCGCAATTTTTCATTTCTTTATTTTTTGTAGTTATTTAAGTTAGTTGTTGCCAAATTTTGAAGTCTAGTGTAAGTTAGGTTTAGGACGGAGCGAGAGCATAATAAAGTACTCATTCGATTATTGCTCAGAGAGCGAATTCGCCTCGCTCCGCCACCTTAGCTTAGTGTAGGCTTAGAATATTTGTAAGAGTTCAGTTGTCGAATCAATTATACACCGAAAACACGAAGTCGTCCGCATATTTTTTATTTATTGAAACGCCACCAACAATTTTCGTTTTCATAAAAACTCTTATGAATTTTCATGGCGCCCCCGGGTGGACAGTTTTGATAAAGTGATATAATTATTTATAAACAAATCTAAATAACTAGCAATAACTAGTGCAGTTAATTGTGTGTGGCTCGCGACGCGATTTGATCCCGAGTGTTTAAACCCCCAAATTAATCGCGCCGGTTATAAACCAACACTGTTGCTGCAAATATCATCTGCTGCTCTCACTGTGCCCTTCAGCTGCTATCATCGTTGGACTATGCCAAGGAAAGTAGCGTCGGAAGTCAAGAAACCGGAACAGCAGGTACTGTGCTAAAAATTGAAAGCCCAACAAACAGTTGGCATTGGTTGTGCTAATAAAGCCGACGCTTTCAATTCTTGGCACATATGTAAAGTAGTTGAGATTTGCATGCACTAGTTATTTACCACTTTGGAGTGAAGTAAATAAGTATATATATATGTGCGATTTAGTGCTCTGAGCGACTGTTAAATTGTTAGCATTATTAATTGCTACTCAATTTCATTTCGCTCAGTCGTTGTCGTTCCCCTCCCTCCTTGCCGTACAATCGCTCACAATCACTGTGAATTCGGCGATTGCTTGTTACCAAGCGCTTGTATATAAGTGCAGTAAGCACATACATACACACTCACACGTACATAACAAGCCAGCTGCAGTCCGCTATTTTCGTTTTGCTTTGTGCTTAGCGGCTGTGCATTGTTATTGTACGCACTTGCGTTGGCGCGCTTCGGTCAAGTGAGGTTCGCTACCCTACACATTGCTGGTCAGGCATATTGCTTTTCTCAAGTCGTTTGCCAACTTGAGTTTATTTCGTGGAAAATTGAATCGCAAACACTTTAATAATATTTTAATTCGATATTTATTTAAAATAATTGAAATTAATTAATTGATAATAATTTTTTAATTAATATTGATTATTATTAATTATAATTTCATATTTTGTTAATTAAATAAAGGATCGAATTTTAAATTAAAATGGCGACTAAAGAAAGTTTTGACGATTCAAAAAAGAAACGAAATATGTGCGTTAAAAGCATCTTGCGCTTATATGACCAGCTAAATAAAGGTAAATTAAACCTAGAATCTACAGAATTGGAGTGTAGATTAGAAATGTTGGCCTCACATATAGAGAATGCGTTAAAGTATCAGACTCGAGTAGAATCCTTTGATCCCGAAGATGAATATCGCAGTGAGCTAGAAGAGCTCTGCATAACGACGAAAGCTAAATTAAAGTCCGTTATTAAGAATTTAAGTCCTGCTACGCAGGCAGCTCTTCCCGTCGCAGCTCCGCGCACACGTCTTCCGCATCTGGCGCTTCCCAAGTTTAGTGGAAAATACTCCGAGTTTAAGAATTTTATTAGCCTGTTCGAAACACTTGTTCATAACGATGTCACAATTCCGATTATCGAGAAGTTTAATCATTTGTTGTCATGTCTCTCTGGTGAAGCCCTAGGAACGGTGAGAGCGTTCCAAGTCACTGAGGACAATTATTCTAAAGCGTTGGAAAGCCTGAAGAAAGTTTATGACAATGAGTGTCTGATATTCAATGAGAATATCGCAGCTCTCTTCAGCTTGCCGAAGTTGACACATCCTTCGGCTCCAGCTTTACGAACAATGATTGACACTGTCTCTGCTATCTATGGCTCACTTCTTTCAATCGGTGATGATAAGAAAATTTCCAACGCAATTCTTATCCACTTAGTTATGAACAAAGTTGACCCAATGACCAGACGAAAATGGGAGGACCAACTCGATTATTCATCTATTCCATTGTGGACTGATTGTGAAACAGCCTTAAACCGCAGATATCAACATCTGTCTGCTGAGGATTCAGTAAGAATCATGTCCGATGGCTCTAAGTCAGAGTCTAAGGCTGTTTCCAAAAATAATCGAAGTTCATTTTCGTGTTCTGTGGCCAGTGTTAGAAACGACCAGGTGTCCCCAAAATGTGTATATTGTAGTTCCGATGGCCATTCAATATTAAATTGTTCTGCATACGCTGCACAATCGGTGCAACAGCGGTTTGAGTTTGCTAAGGCGGCTCCTTTATGCATCAATTGCCTTCGGAAGGGACACACTGTTGCCAGATGTAAGGCAAACAAGTGCAGAGTATGCAGTCGTTCTCATAATACGCTACTGCATAGATACTCTGCAGTTTCTAACACTCGAGCGTTACCACCACCCCTTGACTCCGCACAGGATCAACCATCCACCTCACATGCGATGCATGCGAATGTGTCGGATAATGTTATCCTGGCTACAGCAGTCGTGAACGTTAAAACGAAAAGTGGCGAGTTCGTTTTGGCCAGGGCTCTGCTCGATTCTGGATCACAAATTAATTTTGTAACAGACGAGCTAGCTCAACGATTGCAGCTGCGTAGAGAAGAGGCTAGTATCAGCTTACTTGGAATTGCTCAGTGCAATACACAAGTTCGAAAAAAGATACACACAATGGTGAAGTCGCGAGTCAATTGTAGCGAGTTCTCGTTAGATCTGTGGATCTTAAAAACCATTTCCGGCTACCAGCCTGACCACACGGTCAATGTTAGTGGTTGGAAAATCCCGGAGAACCTGCAATTGGCTGATCCATATTTCCACAAGCCACAGAAGATCGACATGCTCATCGGAGCTGAGACGTTCTTTGAACTTCTTTCTGTCGGTCAAATTAAACAAGGTCCGAATTGTCCGATTCTGCAAAAAACTCTTCTTGGTTGGATTGTCTCTCGACGCTTTATGTCGACAAATCCCAAAAAGTCTCAGGTTGTCAATCTGAGCTGCCAAGAAGACTCTTGTACTTCAATAGACAAAACTTTGCAGAAATTTTGGTCATTGGAAGAGTTGCCTTCAAATAAAAAGGTACAAACAGTTGAACAGCAGTTATGTGAGAGCCACTTTCTAGATAATTTGAAAATATTGCCGTCAGGTCGATTTGAAGTAAGACTGCCATTTAAATCGGATCCCAATCAGCTTGGAAACTCTTACGAAGTTGCTAAGCGGCGGTTTGTGTCGCTTGAAAGACTCTTATGTCGAGATCCCGAACTTAAGCGTATGTACTTGGAATTTATGAACGAATATGTTTCACTTGGTCACATGTCTCAATTAGACGACCAGATTCCAAGTACTCCTCACTATTTCATTCCGCATCAGTGTGTTCTAAGACCACAGAGCACGTCGACGAAGTTACGCGTTGTGTTTGACGCATCTTGTCGAACTTCGTCGCAAATTGCGTTGAATGATCTTCTTATGGTTGGACCGACCATTCAAGAAGAGCTATATTCGACTCTGCTGCGATTTAGATTGCACAAATATGCATTGACAGCTGACGTCAAGAAGATGTACAGGCAAGTCATGGTGCACGAAGCAGATCGAAATTTTCAGCTCGTAGTGTGGAGAAAGAACCCATCTGACTCTTTGAGGTCCTTCAGGTTGAACACCGTAACTTACGGCACTGCGCCTGCCCCATTTTTGGCAATACGGTGTTTAACAAAGCTGAGTGAGATGTTCGAATCGTCACACCCAAAAGCTGCTGAAGTTATCAGGCACGACTTTTACGTCGACGATTTATTAACTGGTGCTGCATGCGTAGAGAACCTTCAGACGATTAAGTCGGATGTGTCGCAAATACTACTTGGCGCAGGCTTCGAACTGACCAAGTGGTTTTCCAATTTGCCAGAGTTCTCCGCCACAAATGCCGCCAAGCCGATAGCGATATCAGAGTCAGACACAACTAAGACACTTGGCGTGTTATGGTTGCCAAATGAAGACGTCTTTCAATTTAAGATAGACGATTCGTTCATGGGTCTTCAAGCGACAAAACGGAATATTCTCTCGGTGACGTCGCGGTTATTTGATCCGCTAGGGCTGTTAAGCCCTCTAATAATTAAAGCAAAGATACTGCTTCAAGAGCTTTGGCTTCAAAAGCTAGATTGGGATGAATCCATTCCTCTAAGCTTGGACACATCGTGGCAGCAGCTAAAATCAACTTTGATTCAGTTGCAAATAATCAAGATACCACGATACGTGCACACTGAGCCAAATTCACCGATCGAGATACATGGTTTCGCCGACGCATCAATGAGAGCGTTTGGCGCATGCGTATACATACGCAGTCATACTGCAGAAGGTTATCGGATATCCTTATTAACAGCGAAGTCCAAAGTAGCCCCCCTCAAGACTAAGACTCTACCTAGACTTGAGCTGTGTGCGGCTCACCTTCTCGCAGATCTCTGTCACCGAATCAGAAATCTCATAAGATTACCAATTGAACGGACTGTCCTTTGGTCTGATTCGGAAGTCACGCTACATTGGATTCGGACGCATCCTTCGTCCTTGGCAACTTTTGTGTCAAATCGTGTAGCTGAGATCCAAGAGTGGACAGAGAATGCTGAATGGCGCCATGTACCTACAAAGCAGAACCCAGCAGATATGGTTTCGAGAGGCTGCAATGTTGACGACTTGCTCGCGTCGATTTGGTTCGAAGGGCCTTCATTTTTGAAGGAACCGAAAGAATTCTGGCCGGTTAACCAGCATCTGGTAACAGATGAGATGCGTACGTGGGAGGTGCGTAAAACAGCTGTTGGACTGGCAGCAATGGTAGACCGACCAGATCTTGTCGACGCGATCAATAGTTATTCATCGCATGCTAGACTGCTGAGAGTGTTCGCTTATGTGTTCCGTTTCATTAAGAAATGCAAGCATAAAGATATTCATTTTGAAAAAATCCCTACGGCACTTGAAAGAAAAGAAGCTTTTGAGAAAATAGTTGAAGTCATCCAACAAGTTGAGTTCAAAGATGACTTAAGTAGGGTTCGAAAGGGCACGCGTGTGGGTCACAGCCTGCAGCGTCTCAATCCGTTTATACAGGAGTATACCGGATCTTGGTGCTCTTTCTCGATATTGCGAGTAGGGGGACGACTTGCGAATGCTCCTCTTTCATATGATGCTAAGTTTCCGATGCTCCTTACAAAAAGCTCGCAATTTGCTAGAAGCTATATAAGATACTTGCATTTAACAAATTGTCATGCTGGCCCAAGAGCGCTCGTGAGTATTCTTCGTGAGCGACTTTGGATAGTTAACGCTCAAGAGGTCTGTCGTCAGACAGTGAGATCATGTATCCGTTGCTTTAAATGCAAACCTCGTCTGCTCACCCAAATTATGGGAAATTTACCAGCAGATCGACTCCGAGCGCTCCGCCCATTTTCCATCTGCGGCGTTGATTTTTGTGGCCCAATTAGCACGACTTATCGAATGCGTGGAAAGCCCACATATAAGTCGTATATCGCATTGTTTGTTTGCTTCGCCTCCAAAGCGGTTCATTTAGAATTAGTATCGGATCTCTCGACTAATACCTTTCTTATGGCTTTTCAAAGGTTCGTCGGCCGTCGAGGGATTCCCCAGACAGTGCACTGCGACAACGCAACAAACTTCGTAGGAGCGAGTCGGCAGTTGCAGGAGCTGCAAGCGCGAATAGAGGGCGAGGCGGACGCAATTCACGAATTCGCATCAAAAAACGGATGCGAATTTGCGTTCATACCGCCCAGGGCTCCGCACTTCGGGGGACTGTGGGAGGCAGGTGTGAAGTGTGCAAAGCACCTACTCCTACGGACGGTCGGCGACCTGCTGCTGACGGCAGAAGAGCTGCAGACGACGCTGGTAGCAGTGGAGGCCGTGCTCAACTCGCGGCCAATAGGAGCGATGAGCGAGGACCCCAGCGACGGCGAGGCACTCACTCCAGGCCACCTGCTCGTGGGAGGGCCATTGAGCGCAATGCCGGCAAGGGCAGAGGAGCAGCAGGAACTGACCTGCTTAGGTCGATGGCGAGCTGTCTCGTTGCTCAAGCGTCAGTTCTGGCGGCGATGGTCGAGAGAGTATATCCTGGGTCTCCAGGCACGAGCCAAGTGGCACCAGCGCGAGCCAGACGTCGCCGTTGGAGAGCTGGTGGTCGTCGCCGAGGACAACCTGCCGCCTCAGAAGTGGCTGATCGGCAGGGTGACAGCGGTGCACGCGGGACAGGACGGGGTCGTTCGAGTCGTCGACCTTAGGACGGCCAATGGAGGAACATTTAAGCGGGCCATCCACAAGCTGGCTCGGTTGCCAGTTTAATGAAGCCCACACCGCTTCATGGGGGCCGGTGTTGGCGCAGTTCAGCGCAATTTTTCATTTCTTTATTTTTTGTAGTTATTTAAGTTAGTTGTTGCCAAATTTTGAAGTCTAGTGTAAGTTAGGTTTAGGACGGAGCGAGAGCATAATAAAGTACTCATTCGATTATTGCTCAGAGAGCGAATTCGCCTCGCTCCGCCACCTTAGCTTAGTGTAGGCTTAGAATATTTGTAAGAGTTCAGTTGTCGAATCAATTATACACCGAAAACACGAAGTCGTCCGCATATTTTTTATTTATTGAAACGCCACCAACAATTTTCGTTTTCATAAAAACTCTTATGAATTTTCAACAATTATTTGCAATTTCTAAAAGTGTCCTAGTTGCTAAATAAGGGACTGATGCAGTTTCTTAGGTAACGGTTGTTAATTTGTAATGTTTCAATTTATGTTTAGGAGAGTCTCTCCAAATTATGTAAAGGTATTTTTGATCCTTCTCATCAACATTGAGCTGTCGATACATTTGTTCAATATCTGC
This sequence comes from Drosophila histrio, assembly GCA_958299025.2. NCBI lineage: Eukaryota > Metazoa > Arthropoda > Insecta > Diptera > Drosophilidae > Drosophila > Drosophila histrio. The sequence goes on from OY282582.1 coordinate 4,032,053, forward strand.
AGAAACTACAAACTTCCATTTACGCCATTTTAAAATAATATCAATAATATTTTTTTGGACTCTTGGACCAACCCACATTATATCGTTAAGGCTTTTATTATTTGTAGTCTTTGAAGACGCGTCAAAGACGACTCTCAACTTTGTTGTTAAGCTGGAGTCTCTAATCACACCTTGATGAGGAAGATAATATTTGCCTTCTTCGTTAGATTCAAGCAGGTGTCCTCAATCTTTGTATTCTTGCATAAACTTAACATAACTATCTTTCAATGTTTGGTTCTTTTGCAACTTCTCTTCTAAATTGTAAAATCGAGCTAGTGCCTGCGCTTTTGAATTTCCCAAATTTTTATCTTTCTTAAATGGGATTTTTACGATAAACCTACCATTTTTATCTTGCTTTGTGGTTTCTTTAAAGTGTTTTTCGCAGACTTCTGCTTCTTCGTCTTCCTTTTCCTCATCTTCTTTTTCCCAAAACCGTTCTAAATTATTCATTTCAATCGTCGTCGCAGTTATAACTGCATTTCCTTTGGATTTTGTACATCCGGATACAACCTATCCAAATTCTGTGTTTTGTCCCAACAATCCATCATTCTTAACAATCCCATTTTTCATATATTAAACATATAAATCTGTTCCTATAATTATGTCAATTCTACTGGGCCTATCAATTTTTGGGTCAGCTAGGATATAGCTTCGCCACTTTGAATTGTTAATATCAATTGCTTTGATTGGTAGAGCTTTCATTAGTTTTGGCAACACAATTGCCTCTACACTAAATGGCTTTTTATCGTCATTTAAAGGATTCATACATAATTCGACTTTATATTTGGATGGACTTGTCTCTAGTGCTGAAACTCCGCTTATTTCAGTAAGTGCTTTGATCCTAGCTAAATTAAGAATCTGATCAGCCTCTTCTGAAATGATAGTGCATTGTGATCCGCTATCAATCAATGCTCTTAATGCTTCATAATTCCCACATTTTGATTTAACTTTCACCACTGCTGTAGCTAACAGTGCTTGATCTTTTGTTACGTATGTGTTAACTTTTTCCTGTTTTCCATTTGGAAAATGAAGCATTGTGTGATGAGGCTTCTTGCAGATTGTACATAAATAATCGCAAGAGCATTTCTTGAAATTTGTGAATTTTAAGCATTTTGTACATAACTGCAGTTTTTAGCCATTTCGCCTCTCTCGGTCGGATTCATGGCATTAAATTTGTAGCATTGTACCACTTTGTGTCCTGGTACTTTGCAAATTGGACAATTTTCTTTATCAGTTGTAAAAATTTTTGATAAATTTTTGTCCTCACTTTTTATTGAGCTAACGGAACATAGTCGTTGCTCTAAAAATTCTAATACATCAGACAGTAACAGCCTCATTAATGGTGTCGATAAATTTTTTTATGTGTTTACCTGAATCGATGTTCAGACTTGGTAGTTCAATTAAACGATTTAATTGTTCGAAAATTTGAATTTTAATCTCTAATCTTTTTATTAAGTTGTCAACGTCAAACTCTAACTCCGGTACGTCCTCGTTGCATGAGATGCCTTTAATGGCTAACTCCTGCACTCTTTCGTCCATCCTATTCCATAGGTATTCAATTTTATTTTTTCTTATTTTGCACTCATCAGTGCAGGCAGTAGCTAAGCCTATCATTGATTCACTCAAAAAGGTCTGAAGCTGATTCATATTTTTTTCAATTAAATCTGCAGTTTTACGATCATCATCGTACTTATTAAGTGTTTCAGTTCCAGGGTCTAATATTTCCTTGGAAAATGACACTTCTGAAATTAATTTATTAATAACACCTAACGTGTTATCATAATGACGCTTATTGAAATAGTCATGATCGATTATTCCAATTTTTAGTAGCGTATTATGTTTAGCTATAAACTGTTTTTGATATTTTCTAATATGTGGATTGAATCCCTGGAAGTTATTCCAGCTTCAATTCCCCTAACTTCTTTAATTAATGACGTTTGAGCCGTCAATAATTCAATAGTAGCTTGTGACAACATGTTATTTATTTTTTAATTTTAAAAACTACGAATAATACAAAGCCTATCAGTGGTTGGTATTTTCAAGCAGCACTTTCATGCAAATATCGGCAAGTCAGGCGTTGACAATACTGCATCCCGTTTACGTTACTTCGCACCTGAGTGAAGTTGTTGTTAAATTTTCCTTGTAGCGTTATCTGTATGATGTTGGCGGTCCTTGCTACTGTTGCTACATCGCTTTCGCTGATGGTGTTGCCGCTGATGTTATTGTAGCTGCCGCTGCTGGTCTTGCTGCTGATGATATTGTAGCTGCCGCTGCTGGTCTTGCTGCTGATGATATTGTAGCTGCCGCTGCTGGTATTGTATATATATATATATAAGTTAAGTCTGGGCGCCCTGCGAGCGCCCAACTTTAAAGTCTGGGCACCCCGTGGGCGCCCGACTTTACCTAATTATATCAGCCTCCTTGAATACGTCGTCTCCCGTCGCCAGTAGGATTCCTCTATTAATTGTATTGGACTTGTGTTGAATCGTTATAAGTATTTCTTTATTATAAGTATTTCTTATTATAATTGTCAAGGTAATGTAAGTATGTTGTTCAGATCGCGGCTCCAGAAGCTCTGTCTTCGCCGGCCAGCTCTCATTCCCAGCAAGCTTCGCTGCTCGTGTTGATGTCGGCGCTGGCGTCGGCGTCGACGCTCGTATTGCAGACAGTGCAGATTTGGCAGTACATTGTTGTTGTTGGCTCGCCCCGAACTTGCTGCTGTTGGGCAACAGCGGATACGGAGCCCCCTGTCTCTGGCGTCGGCGTCGACGCCCGTATTGCAGACAGTGCAGATTTGGCAGTACATTGTTGTTGTTAGCTCGCCCCGAACTTGCTGCTGTTGGGCAATAGCGGATATGGTGACCGCTGTCTCAGCATAGCCGCTGCTTCAGCAAGTTGATGGCACTTAGAATGCTGACTCGGCACGGGGGGTGACGGGGGAAGTAGAACGTTGGCTGTAAGCGGATATTGCTTGGCATGTGCAGTTTATCGCGGGGGGCGATGAGAGTAAAGGGGGAATAACTGCACTGTTAACTTATATATATATATTTTTTTTTTTAACAGACACACATTTTCTGATGTACTATTTTTCCGATGTCTGCCTCGGAAACTCAACAATATTTTCACTTTTAAGTGTTTATATTAGATTTTTTTTTATACCTTGTCTCTACAACTGATAGCGGAGAAAAAGCGTTTTATTTTTATTTTTGCAGTTTGATGCTATTTATGACTCTGTGTTTCTTACCACTAGCAATGTATTGTTGTTTGCAGAAATGTCTAAGGTTGTAGATAAGCTAAAATCCCGTGATGCCTCAATGCGAGATCTGTTATGGTAGCCTCTGGATATCGAAATATCGATAGGCATGCAGCTGTTGCCAGCGCCACCTGCAAACTAGCGACAACAAGCGGCAACAGCTGGACCAATCAGAGGTTTCTAAAACGACTCAAGAGGGCGGGGACATTTATAGGGAGAGGAGGAAGAAGACGGTCTAGAGAGAAAAATACGGTTAGGTCTGACGAGAAAAGGATTCCGTTTTCACGTGGCGAGAAAATCGCAAGTGCGGTGGCAGCGTGTCAAAAGTATTGGCTTCGGAAGTGAGTGTGGTGGTCATCCCAATACCAGAAGGCAGCGTCAGCAGCAGTGGCAGCACCAGCGTCAGCCCCAGCTTCAGCAGTGGCAGCACCAGCGTCAGCCCCAGCTTCAGCAGTGGCAGCACCAGCGTCAGCCCCAGCTTCAGCAGCAGCAGGATCGGCCAGCACGCAGCTCAGTGCCAGCGGGAGCAATAGCGCCAGCGGACGGCAGCAACAGCACCAGCGTCAGCAGCGAAACGCAGCATCAGCGGCAGCAGGAAACAGGGGCAGCATCGCAAAGCAGCAGCAGCGCCAGCAGCAGCACCAGCGTCAGCAGCAAGTCGCAGCATCAGCGGTAGAAGAAAACAGCAGCACCAACGACAGCAGGAGCAGCAACATCGGCCCGCAGCCAGCTTTAGCAGCAGCGGCAGGACCAGTGTTAGCAGTACGACGCGGCATCAGTCAGCAGGCAGCTTCAGCACAGCCAGCGCTGAGCCAGCAGCAACAGGACTCACTGGCAGCCAACGGACCCACTAGCACTTCCACCTCCGATGTCCTGGAAGTAATAAACTCGTGAGAGACTGAAGTGACAGATGTTGAGTCCTTACCGTAGCATTTCTATTATTGTTATATTTGTCTCATTTGTGTAATTAATTTTCACTCTTATGTTTGATTGCGCGTTTGTTTTGGGCAGATTAAGAGTTATTCGTCGGATCTACAAAACTATCGCAAAGAAATCGATATTTTAAATTAAATAAAATTTAAAATGAAGAAAACTTATATATAAATAAAATAAATTCATAAAGATTGAAATATTAATATGAAGTGTTAGTGAGTTCCTTGGGGTGAGCTGTGTATTGGGTAAGGTTGAGTAACGTCTGGAATAGGGAGTAGGCATAAACTATCGGAGCCGACTATAGGATGGGAGGACGTCGCAGGGTGGAAATACTAGCTATCTAATCCTATTAGCAATAATCCTAATCCTTGCCAGCAATTTGTCCGTGTAGGTGTGTTGTAACCGATGTCCGTGTTAGTTTCCGTAATTATAAATATAAATAATTGTTACCCGACTCGCCCGATATCGAGGTCGTACTCATCCTTGAGTAATGGCGATAGCTAGCCGGCAAATCGATATCTGTCTGCGATCGATAAGTCGGTTCTTAACAGATCCTATATTTAAGGGTTGGCTTTCCATATCATTAATGCTGAACAGTACTTCGAGTTGTTATGCTTATGAGATTAAGGAAAGTATAATTACTATTAATTAATTAATTAATAAATTTTAATTATAAATGTTTCTATATTTATAGATTTGGATTGCGTAATTGTGCCCATAGCTATGAAGTGCCTTTGAAGTATTTAAAATTCACTTGTGCAAACCAATCGTACCAATCGGAGGGAGAAGAATGTTATGTTGTGCTTGACAATTGCCTATTTTTGCTTTATTGATAGTAAAAACAATATTAGAACTAAAATAGCAGAGCACGCAAAATATGCTCAACCAAAATTTTCTGCGCTGTCTGCTCACTCACTCGTTTGTGTTCTCGCTCTCGGGTTTCGGGTTGAGCGTAAGACACGAATCGGTCTCTTTCTCTTATTGACCGCTCGAAACGAACAGAACCGTTCGTCGCTCAGCTACTGAGAGTCAGAAAGTGAGCAAAGCAAGGAAAGAGTCCGCAAAAAAGGTCTTTATTTTTGCTGTTGCGTTTGCCTTATGTTGTTGTCCAAGATATTTCGTCACAGGCAAAGCATTAAGGAGTAAGAGAGAAGAGGATAGAGTGCTCATCTGTGTGCATATGCGTATGCATGAAGACTTGCTGTAAATGTTTAGCTATCCACACGCGCAACACACATACATGCTCAAAATGGGCGTGAGAGGTTTCGCTTTCAGTGACGAAGTTCTCCGCGCAAGATGCAATTTCTAAGCATAGAATAAGAAAAGAAGAAATGAGATGAAGTATTAAAATTTAATAAGTCCATCGCGGCAACGTTCTCACGTATGTACGTGAGCCAAAGAGAGAGAAATAATTCTAACAAAGAGAGGTTGCGTATCATACAAGCCGAAATATTAAAAGAGACATAGAATATGGAAAAGGCTGAGTGTGGGAGATAAATCTCTGCAAGCCACATATACAGATGCAAACAAGTACGAACATATGTATGTACATACAGAGAGAAGGCTGTGCGAAAGAGTTTCGACTTGCGTAAGCCAAATATTAGATGATCGCGTATAAAATAGTTTTAAATCTGGCTACCTTGAAATTTATTTAGCTTTTTCTAGCTTTTTTGAAATGTTAATTTAGCTTTCCTGGGCCCTGAAGAGTTGGAAACGCTGTGTCTGTGTCGCATTTTCGGAATTTCGGAGTTGTCCGTGTCGCTGCCAGTTTCAGCTGTACAGTGGCAATGTATGAAATGGGTTCTCTATAGGTTATTTGCTTAGTGGTACGAACTATTTGAAGAAATATGTAAACGGTATTTGTGGGAATCTGCAGTGAGCAGCGAGATCGCCAAGGAGAGCGGCGATGCTGGCAGCGACCACATAATATGAGAGTCGAGAGAGGCGAGAGGTCAATTGTAAAAGAGTAAGCGAGTTAGACAGACATGTGACTGCAATTATTAAATAAACGAAGTTTGACTATATTTTTAATTAAATAAAGTGTCTATTTAATTATCGGGAGATTACGGGTTGTTACATTGGCGACGAGGTAAATTTACTTTTGTGTGAAAAAAAAACAGAATTCAATTTAAATTTTAAGTGCATGTGAAAATTTGTCTATTGCAAATTAAAGACACCATTCCAGTGAATTGGAATATCATTCCAGTGAACTGGAAAATGAACAAGAACGAAAAAAAGAAGAAGAAGAAGTACAAAGTAGAGCGCGAAAACGGAAAGCAACGGTTTTTGTATCATGGGCGTGTGAGGCTTCGCTCTCAGTGACGAAGTTCTCCGCGCAAGATGCAATTTCTAAGCACAGTGTTAAAATTTAATAAGTCCATCGCGGCAACGTACCCACGTATGTACGTGAGCCAAAGAGAGAGAAATAATTCTAACAAAGAGAGGTTGCGTATCATACTAGCCGGAATATTAAGAGAGACATCGAATATGGAAAAGGCTGAGTGTGGGAGATAAAACTCTGCAAGCCACATATACAGATGCAAACAAGTACGAACATATGTATGTACATACAGAGAGAAGGCTGTGCGAAAGAGTTTCGACTTGCGTAAGCCAAATATTAGGTCGATCGCGTATAAAATACAAGTCGAGAATAAAAATATTTAAAAGGCTGAGTAATAACAAGCCAATATTAACCTATAATAAAACCTTATTTTCAGATCAGGTTCAAGATGACCGGAAATATTCTTAAACCATTCCTATGTGACAATCAACAAGGATCTCTCCAGTTTATTTAACGTGGCGTGTTCCAACGTAGGATTACAACCACGGTATCCGTGTATGCAAGCATACGATACAGCGAGTCTGGTATAATGCGCCAACTAACGCCCCTCAGAGATGCCCGCAGAGGCTTGCATCTCGTCGGTACCAATTTAAATGCACACTATCGGTTGTACATTTCCCCTTGGTGGAGGGCGAAGCATCCACAAGCTTCTCTCCGGCGTTGAAACGCAACGCTACGCAACCACAGCCACCACGAACTCCCACTAGGGGGCCGACCTCAATGAGAAGTCTTGGAGAAACTATCTCAACCCGTGGTATCGAAATTAAGGGATCGGTATCCCTTCCCCATTTAGCTCCGATAAGCTCGGCAATTGGGTCGTCCGGTTGTTCCTTTAGTCGTCTCGTACGACAAGCGGTAACGTACTGTGGTGAAATTCTAAGACCCGCCAGCCACACGGGTGAGTGCCAGTTTTAGCTTTGCAGCTCGGAACTGACAGTCAAGGTACCTCATTAGTCGCTTCGTACGACAAGCAGAGATGAAACTGTGGAGGAATTCTAAGACCCGCCTACCACACGGGTGAGACCAGTTTTGCCTTTTCAGCCCGGGACTGGCAACCCAGGTATCCCCTGCAGTTCGCGTCGCCTTGAAAACACGGCTTCCGCAAATGCATCTAGCCGCTGCATCCTCTCCTCTGTCTCCGTCACTCCAGACACGCTCCAGACTCCTTGTGTGTTCCGCACTTCCAGTCCATCGAGGTTCCGCAAATCTGCATAGAGGGGGCAAGCACATAGCACGTGTAGCCAGTCTTCGCAATCAGCACCGCACATGCATGCGGGCGTCTCGCTCAGACCTCTCTCATGCAGAAATGCATTTAGCGATCCATGGCCAGTTAGCAGGAAGCCAGCGCGCATAGTGAAATCGAAGTCTCGCCTATGATAAACGAAGCTTGCGCCCGGGAAAAACCGATGTGTCACTCGTCCGTGAGCTTCATCGGTTTCATCCCACCTGTGCTGCCACACACACAACAAGCGTTCGTCTAACAGCGCCATCTTCTGATTCCAGTCAAGACCTGCCAAGTCCAGACCGTACAGCCAATCGCTTTCCTCCAACGGGTAGTTGCGCTTGAGTTTGAACTTGATTGCCAATTTCTTGGCCGCCAAGTCAAACGGGGGAGCTCCAGCAAGAACTTGCAGTGCCACAGTAGACACTGTCCGGCATACCGGGAGGCATCCTAAAAGGATGCATCTCTGGCAGGCATACAGGCGCCTCCTGGCCGTAATCTGACGGTCCGTCAGGCCGTACCCAACCGAGGCACCAAACAGTGCACAAGGCACCATGAGTCCGGCATAAATGGTCCGCTTGTTGCGAGGACTGATACCCCAGTCAACTCGCAGAACACGCGCCAATGCCGCTACGACTCCAGTCAGCCGATCACGTAAATACGCGATATGCGGATTGAAATTCAATCGCTCGCCGACTGAGATGCCAAGGTACCGGCATTCTACCACATATGGCAAGCTTGCTCCTGCAAACCGTACAATAGGGTGCCTGTTGTGCGACAGCTTACCTTTCATAAACATGATCGCCGTCTTGCTGGTCGATATGGATACTCCGACATCGGCTCCCCAAGCGCCTACGATGGACATCAGCTGGGCGCCTTTTGACTCGATTTGCGCACGGATATTTCCCTCGACGAGTAGCAACAAGTCATCTGCATACGCGCTGAAAACACACTGTGTTTCCAGACGCTGCAGAAGCATATCCATCATGAGGTTCCATATGAATGGACCACTGATGGAACCCTGAGGGCAACCTCGTGTCACCGGTACAGAGGCTTCTGCATACCTGCTGATGATACTTGCGCTGCGTCCTGAGAAGAAGCTTCTCCATAAGCTGGCTTCTCTGCATCCTGAGTCAACGAGGCGGCGCAGCACAGAACTCCACTCCACATGGTCGAATGCTCCCTTGAAGTCCACGAAGATTCCGAGCACGTATTTCGCCGTACTGGCACATCTGCATCCTGCCGGTAGGACCTCATTCCTATGTGACACGATTAAAAAGTCCGTGCTCCGAAATGAATGGGAAAAATGGTTTAGAGCGTTCACCATAGCTATGGAGGTTGACCAAATCGAGTCGCCAAAATCCAAGAGGACGAAACTACTTCACATGGGTGGAGTACAGTTACAGACTGTTGCGTACTCATTACCAGGCGCAATAATTGAGTACGACGAGAAGCTTAACAATGATGTTTTTGTTGTTTTAATTGAAAAGTTAAATGCTTACTTTTTACCTAAGCAAAACTCTACGTTTGAGCGACATCTTTTTCGCAGTTTGGCTCCACAAGAAGATGAAAATTTTTCGAAATTTATCCTCCGATTACGACAACAAATGTATAAATGTTTCTTTGGCGAATCGAAAAAGGAAATTGAGGAAATCTGTCTAAAGGACAAAATACTGGATTCGTGGGCACCACCTGAATTAAAGAAGAAACTTCTGGGTAAAGAGCACTCCCTAGAGTAGATTATCGAGGCGTGTCAAGTCGAGGAGTAAATTAACCAACAATCGGAAGCCATGTAGATGAAGCCTAATGTTCGAGGCGTGGTTGAATGGGTCATGTCAATAGTGATCCCGCTTGCCCGGCACGACTGGCCATATGCAACAAATGCTCGAAGATAGGGCATTTTGCACGGAAATGCAAATCGAAACAATATCCTCAGTCCAAATATGGAAACCTCAAGCGACGGCCAAATGACGATCGATATGCAGAAGAGGGACGATCTGTTCCCAAAGGAAGAAGGAAAGTTCGAATTGTTTCAGGGTATGCAGTGATGAGGAAGAAGAACTTATTAGTTGCCAAATTGGAGGCCAAGAGATTGCTCTTGTAATCGATTCTGGTTCGCGATTCAACCTCATCAGCCATACAGACTGGGAAACGCTGAAAAAGAAAACCCCGGCTGTGTTTAATGTTAGATCACATTCACAAAAACAATTCCGAGGATATGCTTCTGAACAATTACTCGAAGTAATTTGTGTTTTTGAAGCACCGATATCAGCTGTACCAGATGTCGAGGTGATTGCTACATTTTTAGACCCTTTACTTTAAAAAAGTAAAACGGGTCTATTAAGTTTGTCAAAAAAAAAATGTGTGTAACAGGTCGAAGGAAGTCCGGCAGACCCCACAAAGTATATATATTCTTGATCAGCATCACCAGCCGAGTCGATATAGCCATGTCCGTCTGTCCGTCTGTCCGTCTGTCTGTATGAGCGCCTAGATCTCAGAGACTATAAGAGCTAGAGTCACCAAATTTGGTATGGTGATTCGTCTATGGGCTAAGCAGATCAAGTTTATCTTAAAATTTTGACACGCCCCCTTCCGCCTCCGTAAATCGAGAACAAAATTTTTGAAAGCCCATAAAACGAAAAATATTAAAGCTAGAGTCCTGAATTTTGGCACACAAGACGGGTATAAGGGTCCTAACGTATCCTGAAAATCATCGTTCATTCATCGTGATCGGATAGTTATCTCGGAAGATATTCAAAAAAATCTTAAAATCCCATATAATGGTCAATTTTAAAACTGGAGCCTTGAATTTTGGCACACAGGACAAGCATCGGGGTCCTAATGTATCCTGAAAGTTTCATCACGATCGGACAATAAACTCGGGAGTTATTCAAAACCCAATATTACTGAGTGTCGGACCAAAGGAAGAAGAAGAGCATGTTGACGTAACAACGCGCTATGGGAACTATTAGTGCTAATCTTATTCCCTTTAGGTCTCTCATAGTCGACTTCGACTGTAGCCTTTCCGACTGGTTTTTTATCAAAAATGGACGACAGTCATAACTGGGGCGAGAGACAGCCATAAAGCTAAATGTTCTTCGTCTTGGCCTAAGTGTAAATCGGGTTGAAGTGACCGCACCATTTCCCAAATGGAAAGGGGTTAAAATAAAGCTGTGCATTGATCCCCAAGTCAAGCCCGTTCAGCAGCCGGTGCAGAGGATCCCAGTGGCACTTGAAAATAAAGTGGCAGCTAAGCTTGACGAAGCCTTGAGCCGAGACATCATTGAATCAGTTATGAGTCCGAGTTGATGGATCTTCCCAATTGTGCTGGCGTTTAAGGAAAATTGTGATATTCGACTTTGCGTTGATATGCGGCTAGCGAACAAGGCAATTCGTCGGGAAAACTATCCACTACCGACATTTGAATCTTTCATGGCCAAACTGAAAGGCGCTCGATTCTTTTCGCGCTTAGATTTAAAAGATGCTTATCATCAACTGGAACTGGATGAAGCCAGCAGAGAAATCACGACCTTTATAACACCAAAAGGACTTTTCAGATACAAACGGTTGATGTTCGGAGTTAATTCCGCTCCAGAAATTTTTCAACGTCATCTCGAACAGCTCTTAGTTACTTTTCCAAATGTTATGAATTATATCGACGACGTTATCATTTTCGGAGAAAGTCAAGAAGTACATGACAAAACTGTGAGATGTCTGCAAGGAATTCGAGAAAAGTAACGTCCTGCCAAACGAGCAAAAATGCATTTGGAAAAGTACAAAACTTAAATTTCTGGGCCACATTCTTTCCGATAAAGGCATTGAACTCGATCCCGATAAAGTCGACGCAATTAAAGCATTTCGAGATCCAATCAATAAAGAAAAAACACGAAGCTTTCTCTGATCTAGCAGAGTATACGGAACCTCTACGACAACTTTTAAAGAAGGACGTGAAATACAGCTGGGGCGAAGCAGAGAAAAGCGCTTTTCTCAACTTAAAGAATCGATTGGCATAGGTGCCAAACCTTGTGTTCGGAGCAGCCGCAGCAGCAGCAGCCGCCTCTCAACAATTCAGCTTAATAAAACGTCATATCTCGCATTGTTCTCAATTATCACTCATTAACGTAAACTCACTCAATCTTTCATTGTTTTTTCGCTCTATTTTTCGGTGCATTTGGCAATGCCTATGCTCCCATTCTGCTTGCTCTTCTCTTCGTTTTTGAATCTTGTTGAGTGCAGACGCATCACTTCTGCACTTCATCGAAATAATAATCAAATCACGGAAATAAAAAGACTATTTTATGATACAATAATAAAACATTAAAATCTCGTTTTTAAACTAAAGATCGCTGCTGAAAAGCTCAGTAGCCGCAAACATTGGTGACCCCGACGTGATCTTTTCTTTTCTCCTTTTTTCGTTTTCGCTTTCGTTGTCGGTTTCTCTCCTTTGGATTTTCCTTCGGTTTTCTTTCTTGAAGCTGCAAGAAAAGACGCGTGTTCTATAAAATCAAGGTTACGTTCGTTTTTTTTTGCTGCAGTTTTTTCATAATTTTTACGGAGTCGCACAGCTTGTAAACTGCGCCCAGGTTTTAAGTTATTAAATACGCCTTGCGCCCTTGGTGTATAAAAATGACTCCAACACCGCAAAATTCGACTGCAGTGAGCCATAGCGAGGCTGGTGCAGCAACGGCAAAACGAAATACGTTTTTAAGCCGAAAAACTGAGTCAATCGTTAACAGGCTGAAAGGCATAAAGGAGAAAATATCTCCTGAGGATTTGGCTGGCCTGGACGAATACGATCTCAAGGAACTTCTGTGTCTTACGGCTGAGCTGAAAGAGAGCTTCGATACAACTCATGCGTGTCTAGAAGAGCTGGATTTGGATTTAATCGGCAGCGACGTGTGCCTTGTATTCGACACAACTCTCTCATCGGTAAAGGCAGCCCTGCAGCGGGAGCTTGGCAAGCGCAGCGTCATACCGTGCTCCACATTTCACCCGGGAAATGGAAGCGACCGCACGCCACTTGTTGTTGTTCCTACCCGATCAAGGCTGCCACAGCTGACGCTTCCAACGTTTAGTGGATCGTACACTGAATGGCATGATTTTTATTCAATGTTCACCACCGTCGTTGACCAAGAAGACGATTTGACGCCCATCGAGAAGCTTCAGCATCTTCGTTCTTGCCTAAGCGGTGCAGCGTTGGACACAATACGTGCGCTAGAGATAAGCGGCGCTAATTACAGATCTGCTTTAGCACTCCTTGAAAAGAGATTCGATAACAAGCGTCTTATATTTCAGGCTCATATTAGAGAAATCTTTGGGCTAAGCAAGGTGGAAGCGCATGTTGGCAAGCTGCGCTAATTAGCAGACACTGTTATTTCTCATATGCGAGCTCTGCAAGCATTGGGATCTAAGGAGCAAGTGGCTGACTGTATCATCGTACAACTTCTGCTCAGCAAACTCGACAAGGCGACGCAAACCAGGTGGGAAGAGTGCTCACCACTTAGCGAGAGACCTTCGTGGGAAAAGCTGGCTGAGTTTTTGGAAAGGCGTTGTCGCCTGCTTGAGAATGTGGAACATGCCGCGCAGCCGCTAGGCAGTCAAGGTGTCAAGGATGGCAAGACAGTTGGCTCAAATCATCGCAAGTCACTTGTCGCATCAGCGGCTGCTTCTTCAGGATGTGCATTTTGCGACAAAGCAGATCATGCAATATATGGATGTCCACAATTTGCCAATCTGTCTCCACATCTTCGCCAGAAGGAGGCCAAGAAGCTTATGCTTTGCTTAAATTGCTTGAAGAAAGGCCATATGCTGCGAGCCTGCAAGTCTGGTCATTGTCGGCATTGTCAACAGGCGCACCATACGCTGCTGCATTATGACCAGATGGCGGCACCCTCAGCTGCGGCTAATGCTGCAACTGGATCATCGCAGCGATTCAACTCGATCTCTCAGCCAAGCACTAGCGTAGCTGCGCCATTTACATGAACCACCACTCTGGCTGCTCAGGATCCTTCTGATGCTGTGCTTCTCGCAACCGCCGTTGTTCTTGTTAAGAATCGAGCCGGCACCTTTATTCCATGCCGTGCTCTTCTTGACTCGGGCTCACAGCTACACTTCGTAACGGCACGACTTGCAAATCAACTCCAAATTCGGAAATCAAGGTCTCTCACCACTGTTTCAGGCATCGGAAACACCGATTTCTCTACGGATGGATACTCGATCAACGTTGACCTGAAATCACGGATCAACGATTTCTCCGCCAATCTTACAGCTGTTATTGCACAGGCAATAACTGATGATCAACCTAGCTTCGTTTTAAATACAGCAAATTGGTCCATTCCATCGAACATTCAGCTTGCTGACCCACAATTCCAGTTGCCACAACGCGTCGACATGCTCCTTGGAGCTGGAATCTTCTTCGAATTGCTTTGCGTGGGTCAGATACAGCTGGCTTCTGGGATGCCAACCCTACAAAAAACTAGACTCGGCTGGATCGTATCCGGCACCGGCCAGTTGGCCAACAAATCCTCGGCTCTTATCGCTCGCAGCAAAGCATCAGATGACACCAATCATGGAGCATCTCTAGATGATCTGGTTCGTCGCTTCTGGGAGGTGGAGCATACATTTGAACCAATATCGAAGGCAACGCAGGAGGATCTCATCTGCGAGGAGCATTATAAGCAACATTTTTCTCGTCTGCGCTCTGGTGAGTACTCTGTCCGTCTGCCATTTAAGGAAGGATCAACGCATCTAGGCGAATCATTTCCACAAGCTCTTCGTCGCTTTGCAAATCTGGAACGAAAACTTCAACGGTCCCCAGATCTGAAGAGAAAATATTCGGCATTCATCAAGGAATATTGTGACCTCGGACACATGTCCCTCGTCGATGAACCCACCGTTAAGGAATGCAAGTATTTTCTTCCGCATCACTGCGTCATTAATGAAGACAGCTCGACAACCAAATTGCGGGTAGTTTTCGATGGCTCTGCAAAAACTAGTGTAGGCGTCTCTCTCAATGACGTTCTCATGGCTGGGCCAACTATTCAGCCAAAGCTGTTTAACATTCTAATTCGTTTTCGAACATTCGCTATAGCTCTCACAGGTGACATCTGTAAGATGTACCGATGCGTACGCATTGCTCCTGCAGATAGCTACTACCAGTGCATTTTGTGGCGTGAATGTGCAGATCAGGCCATTCAAGTTTACAAACTGGATACCGTCACGTATGGCACCAAGCCTGCAGCATTCCTATCGATTCGTACGATGCATCAGCTGGCCACGGACGAATCCGCAGCGCATCCTCTTGGATCTCAGATTGTGCTCCGCGATTTCTATGTGGACGACATGATCACCGGAGGCAGCACTGTGCAGGAAGTAAATGACATTAGACGACAAGCAACAGAGCTGCTCGGCAAGGGAAATTTTATATTGCGAAAGTGGTGCTCTAATTGCTCCGACGTATTACAAGGCATCCCTGGCAATGAGTGTGAGAGCTTGCTGGAGTTCAATGACGGAAGCGGAATAACTAAGGCTCTAGGACTCGTTTGGAATCCTGTCAAGGACAATTTTTTCTTTGCCTTTACTCCGCACCAAACACATGAACGGCACTCGAAGAGATCTATACTATCAACAATAGCGCAATTTTATGACCCTCTTGGTCTCATTGGCCCCAAGCTAACGCGTGCGAAGATTTTGTTGCAAGCCATATGGTGAGAGAAGCTGCCTTGGGATGAGAGTCTCCCAGCCGCTATCGAGTCCGCATGGATTAACTTATGTAATGATATTTTCAACGTTCAGCTTTCAGCATTTCCTCGCTGTTCTGCAACCTGACGCATCGTTTGAATTTCATGCATTTTGTGACGCCAGCATTGAGGCATATGGATCCTGCGTATACGTACGGTCATCCAAGAATGGACAACTGCAAGTCAATCTGCTCTGCTCCAAGGCACGTGTGGCTCCGTTGAAGACTTTAACCGTGCCGAAGCTCGAGCTTTGTGCAGCAGATCTTCTGGCTCATCTGGTAAGCGACATTGAAAAAATGAACATATTTCAATGTGAGTTTCATTGTTGGTCGGATTCGTCTGTCGTGCTGTCCTGACTCAAGGATGAGCCTTCGAAGTTCAACATATTCGTCGCAAATCGCGTGGCTGCCATACAACAACTCACCTTTGGAATGCATTGGCACTACGTTCCAACTGCCATAAACCCAGCAGACATCCTGTCAAGAGGCGCTTCCCCAATTTAGCTACAACGGTCGGAAATGTGGGCGTCGGGACAAAGTTTTCTAAAAGGACCAAGGACTGACTGGCCTGAATCCTGCCTGCCCTCTCGATCATTGCCAGAAGTTCGTAAAGCGGCACTCATCTCAAGCGCATTTGACAACGTCTCCAATTTCAAATACATCAACTCCTTCAAGAAAATGCCACGCATATTTGGCTATGTAAGCAAATTTATCTCGTCGTCGAAGTCGCAGGACACTGCAGATAATATTCAACGTGGAACGCATCTGTTAATCCGGCTCATTCAAAAGGAAACTCTATGGCAAGAGTACAAGGCCTTGCGGTCGAATAAGGTTGTTACAGCTTCAAGTGACATTGCATCTTTGGCACCGTTCCTGGATGAATTCGGCCTGATTCGAGTTGGCGGCCGTCTCAAGCATTCTTTGCTTGGATTTGCATCTCGTCATCCCATCGTACTTCCAAAAAATCATCCACTTACAGCTACAGTCATAATGGACTTTCACGAGAAGCTATTGCACGCGGGGCCGCAGGCCTTGCTAGCTGCTATTAGGCTTAAATATTGGCCGGTAGGAGGCATGAAAAGTGTAGCTCGTGTCCTCAAAAAGTGTATCAGATGCTTCAGAGTAAGACCGAGGCTTGCTGAGCATCTAATGGGAGACCTGCCCAAGGATCGCGTTAGAATAGCACCAGCGTTTTACGTTTCTGGAGTAGACTATTGTGGGCCCTTCCTCTACAAGTCAGAAGTCCAAAACAGACAGCCTATTAAGTGCTACATAAGCGTATTTATTTGTTTTAAAACCAAAGCAGTTCACTTGGAATTAGTGAAAGACTTGTCAACAAACGCGTTCCTCCATTCGCTCAAGCGATTCACTAGCATTCTAGGAAAGCCTGCCTGCATTTGGTCCGATAAAGCCACACACTTGAACTACGATCGCTCTATTTTTCGGTGCATTTGGCAATGCCTATGCTCCCATTCTGCTTGCTTTTCTCTTCGTTATTGAATCTTGTTGAGTGCAGACGCATCACTTCTGCACTGCATCGAAATATTAATCAAATCACGGAAATAAAAAGACTATTTTATAAAACAATAATTAAACATTAAAATCTCGTTTTTAAACTAAAGATCGCTGCTGAAAAAGTAGCCGCAAACACCTTGCATACTCTAAATTTGGGAAATCGAACCCGTCTCATAGCAGATGCCTGTCCTGTAGCACTCGGAGCAGTTTTATGGCAGTTCTCGGCTAACAATGACCCTCTGATTATTTCATTTGCAAGCAGAGCATTATCGGAAGTTGAGAAACGTTACTCGCAAACGGAGAAAGAAAGTCTGGCCCTAGTCTGGGCGGTGGAGATATTTTTGTATTATCTGGCAGGACTACGGTTTGAGCTGGTGACCGACCACAAACCTTTGGAGGCTATTTTCAAGCCAACATCGAAACCACCAGCTTGTATAGAGAGATGGCTACTCCGTCTGCAATCCTACAATTTCAAGGTAGTGTACAAGGCAGGAAAGGAGATGCGTTATCGCGACTTTGTCCGCTAACACCACCAGACACATGTGAAGGAGAAACCGAGTATAGTATCTTGCATATTATCGAGAACAGTATTCCAAAATCGATGACCATTTCGGAAATTGCTAAGGACTCGGCAAAAGACGAAGAAATCATCGATGCGATGTCCTGTGTAGAGAATGACGATTGGAAATCGGATTCCCCAAATCAACTGTATCCATTCCGTCATGAGTTGTCGACAGTAGGACCTCTCCTTCTGCGCGGCGAACTGACAATGGGCGGAATCGAGCAGGTGAAGACCCCACCCTATTGGCCCCAGGTTAACGGGGAAGTAGAAAACATGAATAGGTATTTGGTTAAACGATTAAAAATAGCGTATTCGAACTCAAATAATTTCAAAGAGGAGATCCAAAAGTTCGTGCTCATGCACAACGTGACGCCACACGGTACAACAGGAGTAGCCCCGACTCAGCTTATATTCAATAGGGTCATTCGAGACAAAGTTCCATGTATAGATGACATTGCTGAACAATTTACAGACTCGGCTGAAAGGGATAAAGATTGTACACTAAAACAAAAAGGGAAAGAACAGACAGACAAAAAAAGAGGAGCTAAAGAAATCGAAATAAAGGTATGGGATAAGGTGTTGTTGAAAAATGTAATTTTCCCAAACAAGTTAACTCCAACTAGTGATGTAAATTTGGGTCGTAAGTTCGATGTCTATGTTCATCGATGTTTACAAAATGAGAAATCGATGTTGTGTTAAACATCGGGCAGATACATCGATGCATCGATGATGTCCGATGTTTTCAAACCATTTAGTTTTTTTTTTAATTTTATTCAATATATAGTTTTATTAAGTTTTTTCTCTCAAAATTTTGCTTTTATATCGGTTAACTATTGTTTAAATTTAATAAAATAATACAAATATTGTTTTCCTATCATTAACTTTATTGACAATGCGTAAAAAATGAAAATAACAATATATGCATTCTTAGCAGTCTTATTCATTTCTGTATTGACTAGCAATGTTTAAGAAGAAAATTTAAATTATAACAATGCTTCCTGGACTGATATTGTGTATATTAAGCTTTCAAAGCAGTCTCAAAACCTTTTTTCAAAAAAAGTATTTTTTGTCGATACTTTGTAAAAATAAAATGCGACTTAGTCGATCAGGTCTTAGCCTGTTTCTTTTTTGGCTTAAAATATTTGATGCCGCTGAAAAAACCCGTTCAGAGGGAACTGAAGATCCCACTACTGGTAAAAATTGCAGCGCTATTTTATGTAAGTTCGGATATGTGTTTTTCATACCATCATGTGCGGCACTTAAACCAAATGCGTATATTGTGAAATTAAACGGCCGATGTTTTTGTCAAACATCGATGCATCGATAAACATCGGTATGAGCCAAAACATCGAAAAACATCGCAAAACATCGCGCAAAAACAATCGATGCTCGATGCATCGATGATTTTTCACATCACTAAGTCCAACCTTTAGCGAAACTGAGTTTGAAGTAGTCGAGAGAAACAATAATATAATTAAAATTACGGCAGAAGGCAAGACACTTATGAGGAATGTATCCCACCTCAAGAAGATTCCAGCGATGGCAGGCGAGCCAGAGACATCTATAATTTCTCCTTTAGGTGCCGCTCGACACAATAGAACATCTGCACAGGACTACCAGGAGAATCGGGAAGAAAAGGAGCATCAAATGGAGCGGTCTGCGAAGAGTTTGCATCAACCTTTGAAGCTGAAACTCGTCAATACAGGAGGGATGTGGGAATCTGCAGTGAGCAGCGAGATCGCCAAGGAGAGCGGCGATGCTGGCAGCGACCACATAATATGAGAGTCGAGTTAGACAGACGTGTGACCGCAATTATTAAATAAACGAAGTTTGACTATATTGTTGAATAAATAAAGTGTCTATTTAATTATCGGGAGATTACGGGTTGTTACAATATTTAACAAAAATGAAAATCTATTCATTTATGTCGTAGCAAACCGCATAAGTTGTACACATTGTACATAAAAAAATAACGCAGCATTGACATTCACCGTTGGAGAAAGCAACGCATCATGAATATTTACATTTACAATATTTTACATCAGATAGGTCGTTCCTCGCAACGCTGTCGATATTAATCTGGTAAATGAAACGGGACATGATGGTAGATAAATTATGTTTTCAGCTGAAAATATGGAACGAGCTTAGCCCGGTTCAGCATACGGCTCACACAGACACTGCATGCATTGACACAGATCCGTTTTCTGGTCGTGGAACACACAGAAAACCTTTTGTTTGGTGAATGTGAAATTCAGCAAATCGTAGAGATGAGTAAAAAATCGGCGAGAGTACGGTCTGGCGAAAAAGTTTATTATTTATATTATATTTATATTATATATATATATATAAATACCTATGAAAGTGCGCCACGGTAAGAGCACGAACATTTATTAAATAAATTACCCAGCCCATATAAAGTTAATAAATAAATCTAAATGACACGATTTAGAAAATTCCGAATTCAAATAAAACGCAATACGCCAAAATACACTATTAGAAATCCCGCCACAAAAAAGAATATATATGCCTAAATAACGCTTATATAAAAAGCCGCCACCAAAAAAATACCATTGCCTAAATAAAAAATTATGTAAAATCCCGCCACGAAGAAACAATGCATCGACAACACACCATCCAACGCCGACCAGAGGCGACGAGGGACCAGTACTGTAGCGACGAGGCCAGTCACCGGCGTCAGAGACGGACGAGGTCACGCATAAGGGTGAGCTGTATCGGGGCCCAAACAAAATTTTCGGAAAAAAATCCCCCCCTTCCCTTTTCTTTATGCATGGACCGCTGCTGGAGGCGGCACGCACGCGCTAGCGCACCTTTAGTGACAAAAATATTCTATATTTTGTTTTTTTGTTCGCTAGACATAAGTACATATTTATTTTTCTTATTTATTTATTAATATTTAATCATTGCTTATATATTTGTAGTGTTATTTTGTTGAATATTTGTATAGAGTTTTGCAGTCATCTTTCGTTTTGTTTTTTTTTTTTGTTTCCGGATTTTTTGTTGCTTCCTCGATTGACACCTGTCCGTCGAGAAAAGCATATGATTATCTGATGATTTGCGGTGTCGGCCGCTGAATGGCGCATTGTGTCATATGGTTACTTGAACCATTCGATATTGTCTTTTATATATTATATTACTTTATTTGTGATTAAATGAATATAGAGCTTTAGGCTTAAGATGCGCGCGTGGCTGTCGAAGAGTCTCGATCTCAGAAGTATAGTTATCGAACTATCGTCTCGTATGCAGGGCTGCATGAGATACTTTTGGCTTGGATGAATATCGCTAGGAGCGCCACTGGGTCGCCACAATACTCCCTCTCCAGTGACTTCGTCACGAATCTGTAAACTGCACCCGGTTGCGTTTCTCGTATGTACGAGGAGTGCAATTGGATTGTTGTTGTGCTTCTGTGTTGACTTCATCTTTGACGACAAGTGCGGGCTTTAGACGGTCGACTGATACCGCGACTTCTTTGTTGTTGATCTTCAGTACATATACCCTGTCGGTCTGACGGCGAAGGATTTCAAAAGGTCCTGTATACGGTGGCTCAAGAGGCTGCTTGACGGCATCGGTTCGAATAAAAACATGTGAGCACTGCTCGATCCCTTTGATTAGGAACATCTTGGCCTTGATGTGATGCGATGCTTGCGATGGTCGTATCTGACGCATGTGCTCTCAAAATGTTGACAAAAACGAAGAAGAGTTTGAGTTGAAGTCCAGATCCGAAGAACTCGTTGGGTAGACGAAGTGGTACTCCATACAACATTTCTGACGTAGACGCTCTCAGATATTGTTTATAGCATGTCCGAAGTCCGAGCAATACCGTTGGTAGTAGCTGTAGCCACGAAGTACCTGCATTGCACATTAACGCTGACTTGAACGATCTGTGCCACCTTTCAATCATTCCGTTCGATTGCGGATGATACGCCGTCGTGTGTATGCGTTTGCTGCCGACAAGTTGAGCAAGCTCCTTGAAAATGGCGGATTCGAATTGTGAGCCTTGGTCGGTGGTTATCGTTTTCGGCGTACCAAAACGTGCAACCCAATTTGACCAGAACGCTGCTGCTACCGTCTCTGCTGTGATGTCCTTCAGTGGCACGGCTTCAGGCCAACGGGAGAAACGATCAATCATAGTTAAGCAATACCGATAGCTTTGATCTAACGGCATTACTACGATGTCTAAATGCACGTGGTCGAACCTTCTATCTGGAACGAGGATCTTGTCAGGTACTATGTGATTGTGCCTGTGTATCTTCGATCGTTGACATGCCATGCAGTGTTTGCACCAACTTGTGACCTGCTGATTCATTGAAGGCCACACGTATTTTTGGCGAATCTGCTTCAATGTGGATCTCCCACTCGGATGGGACAAATTGTGCAATAGCGAGCAGTTCTCTATCGTAAGTACTGTAATTTTTCTCTGCATTGCTGAGTTTTTTAGAGAAAAATCCTAGTGGCTTCCATACGTCATCTGACTGTTGCTCCAGCGCGGCTCCGATAGCAACATCAGATGCGTCACACACTAGGGCAAGCTTTGCACTAGGGGTCGGAAATGCAAGAAGTACTGCGTCTGCCACATTCTGCTTACATGACTCAAAAGCTGCGTTGAGATCTGTTGTCCACTCAATTTTGCGCTGATCATTCTTTTTAACATCCCTCAAGAGTTCCGAAAGAGGCGACTGAAAGTGTGAGGTGTACGGTAAACATCTACGGTAATAATTTACCACACCAAGAAAACGACCGAGTTGGTTGATAGTGTCTGGCCGAGCGTAATTAGCAATAGCTTCGATACGATCCATGGGTGGCTTAATTCCGTGCTGATTAATAACATAGCTGAGGAATCGTACCTCTGGTTTCGCTATGTCGCATTTGTTGAGGTTGATGCATAGGCCGTGTTTCCGTAGAATTTGCAGAACATTGCGAAGATGTTCTTGATGTTCGATGAGCGAGTTTGACATGATGAGTATATCATCTATGTAGCAGAACACATAATCGATGCCACGGAAGATGTTGTCCATAAACCGTTGAAAGGTTTGTGTAGCATTTTTTAGGCCGAACGGCATGTATATAAACTCGAAAAGTCCAAATGGTGTACAGACTGCAGTTTTCTGAACGTCGTCTTCTGCCATTGGTATCTGATAATATGCCTTTACCAGATCCAGCGTGGAGAAAACGGCTTTGCTGTGTAGGTTTTCGGTGAAGTCGTGGATGTGGGCAATAGGGTACCTATCCGGTATTGTGGCAGCATTTAGTTTGCGGTAGTCGCCGCAGGCTCGCCAGCCGCCATCCTTTTTGGACACCATGTGCAGAGGACTGGCCCATGGACTATTGGAAGGTCGACAAATGCCTTGCTCGATCAGATAGTTGAACTCCTTTTTAGCGACGGCTAGTTTCTCGCCGGAGAGACGACGAGGACGGTCTGAGACTGGACATCCACTAGTCACGATGTAATGTCGGACTTCGTGTTGATGAGATGTTCTGACGGACGGATTTGTGATGTCGACGAATTTTTCAAGCAAGCCTTGTAGGTTGAGCATGGATTGCAATGTTGAAACGGACGGTTGTCGCGCGTCTGCCAAGCATGCGGGTGTCGAAAGGCCTGTCAACGAATCGATTAATCGTTTGTTTTTGAGATCTATCAGTAGTTGGTATTTTGCCAAGAAATCTGCGCCAATGATTGGTGTTTGAATATCGGCTATGATGAATGGCCATGTAAATTTGTGACGGAGCCCCAAGTTCAGCTCTTCTACGTGAGATCCGTACGTAGAGATTGGTGTTTGGATCACTGCGTATACTATAAGATCGCCTGGTATGGTCTTGTATTTAACCAACATACGTGGTATTACGGAGACCACCGACCCAGAATCGATGAGGTATTTGGTACGGAATGTTTGGTCATAAATGTGTAGGCGAGCCTCGGAGCTAAGAACTAAATTGCGACTGGCAGAGGTATCGCTGTCGCCGGCCATCGCAGTGGACGACAGCTTATTTAGTTTAAAGCTTGATGTTGACGTGAGCATGGTGAACGACACTTCCGAGCATCATCGCCAAACTTTTCGTGAAAAAAACAGAGTGTTGATTGCTGCGCGTCGTCTTGTCGATCGGTGTTCCCGGAGCCTGTGATCTGCTGGAAACGAGCTGGACTTCGTGTCTGGGAGTGATTGCGACTGCGATTGCGAGACATGTCACGAGATCGATTGGATTGCAGACGTTTGATATCCTTCTGCATGTTCTCAAACTTTTGGTTCAGTGATCGCAATGAATCCGACAACTCTTTCATAGTAGAAGAGGTTCCAACGGCATTTACAGTGTAATCCGGGGCTGGAGGGCACTGCGAAGAGGATGAGATTGCATACGTGGTGTTTGTGCCACCAGCATCGATCATTTTATCAGCGATCTTTGCGAGCTTATCCAAGTCAGTCTCATCCCACACTGATAGGATCGGTCGAATTGACTGCGGCATTTCGGCTAAAAAGAGACTGAGGATTATGCTCCACTGCCGGGGTCTGGAGCAAGACGACGCATATGTGCCAGGATCTCCGACGGTTTCAGGCCTGCGGTACCTCCACCCTTCAGCAGGCGCCGTAACTTGGACTCGGGCGATTCCGCGAATTTTTGCAATAGACGTGCCTTCAGTGTCTCGTACTTGTCCGTAGCTGGTGGTCGTGTGATTAGGTCTTCGATAGCCAAAACCACTTCCTCTTCAAGATGCACTGCAACAAAGTCGAATTGGTCTGTATCGTCGTTAACATCATGAAGGCGAAATGAGCGTTCCACTTGTGCAAACCATATTTGAGGGCTATTGCGTGTGAACTTTGGTAGGTGGATTTTGGCGCGTTGTGAAGGCGCGCGGGGCGCTCCTTGCAATCGAGCATTTTCCATTCGCAATGCTTCTAATTGCTGTTGCATCTCTCGAAACTGACTGGCCAATTCCTCCTGAGTTCCCATGTCCACGCTTTGACTGTCGTTTTCGTGAAAAATCAACTTTTTTCCTTTTAAAAAACAAAATGGCGGAATTTCACCACAGCACCAAATTGGGTACGCTTCGCTTTTTACGTCCGTGAATGAAAAAATTAATTTCGATCACGTCGGGGTCCCCACTATGGTTACTTGAACCATTCGATATTGTCTTTTATATATTATATTACTTTATTTGTGATTAAATGAATATAGAGCTTTAGGCTTAAGATGCGCGCGTGGCTGTCGAAGAGTCTCGAT
This sequence comes from Drosophila histrio, assembly GCA_958299025.2. Taxonomy (NCBI): domain Eukaryota; kingdom Metazoa; phylum Arthropoda; class Insecta; order Diptera; family Drosophilidae; genus Drosophila; species Drosophila histrio. The sequence continues at coordinate 4,056,889 of OY282582.1, forward strand.
CTCAGAAGTATAGTTATCGAACTATCGTCTCGTATGCAGGGCTGCATGAGATACTTTTGGCTTGGATGAATGTCGCTAGGAGCGCCACTGGGTCGCCACAATACTCCCTCTCCAGTGACTTCGTCACGAATCTGTAAACTGCACCCGGTTGCGTTTCTCGTATGTACGAGGAGTGCAATTGGATTGTTGTTGTGCTTCTGTGTTGACTTCATCTTTGACGACAAGTGCGGGCTTTAGACGGTCGACTGATACCGCGACTTCTTTGTTGTTGATCTTCAGTACATATACCCTGTCGGTCTGACGGCGAAGGATTTCAAAAGGTCCTGTATACGGTGGCTCAAGAGGCTGCTTGACGGCATCGGTTCGAATAAAAACATGTGAGCACTGCTCGATCCCTTTGATTAGGAACATCTTGGCCTTGATGTGATGCGATGCTTGCGATGGTCGTATCTGACGCATGTGCTCTCAAAATGTTGACAAAAACGAAGAAGAGTTTGAGTTGAAGTCCAGATCCGAAGAACTCGTTGGGTAGACGAAGTGGTACTCCATACAACATTTCTGACGTAGACGCTCTCAGATATTGTTTATAGCATGTCCGAAGTCCGAGCAATACCGTTGGTAGTAGCTGTAGCCACGAAGTACCTGCATTGCACATTAACGCTGACTTGAACGATCTGTGCCACCTTTCAATCATTCCGTTCGATTGCGGATGATACGCCGTCGTGTGTATGCGTTTGCTGCCGACAAGTTGAGCAAGCTCCTTGAAAATGGCGGATTCGAATTGTGAGCCTTGGTCGGTGGTTATCGTTTTCGGCGTACCAAAACGTGCAACCCAATTTGACCAGAACGCTGCTGCTACCGTCTCTGCTGTGATGTCCTTCAGTGGCACGGCTTCAGGCCAACGGGAGAAACGATCAATCATAGTTAAGCAATACCGATAGCTTTGATCTAACGGCATTACTACGATGTCTAAATGCACGTGGTCGAACCTTCTATCTGGAACGAGGATCTTGTCAGGTACTATGTGATTGTGCCTGTGTATCTTCGATCGTTGACATGCCATGCAGTGTTTGCACCAACTTGTGACCTGCTGATTCATTGAAGGCCACACGTATTTTTGGCGAATCTGCTTCAATGTGGATTTCCCACTCGGATGGGACAAATTGTGCAATGGCGAGCAGTTCTCTATCGTAAGTACTGTAATTTTTCTCTGCATTGCTGAGTTTTTTAGAGAAAAATCCTAGTGGCTTCCATACGTCATCTGACTGTTGCTCCAGCGCGGCTCCGATAGCAACATCAGATGCGTCACACACTAGGGCAAGCTATGCACTAGGGGTCGGAAATGCAAGAAGTACTGCGTCTGCCACATTCTGCTTACATGACTCAAAAGCTGCGTTGAGATCTGTTGTCCACTCAATTTTGCGCTGATCATTCTTTTTAACATCCCTCAAGAGTTCCGAAAGAGGCGACTGAAAGTGTGAGGTGTACGGTAAACATCTACGGTAATAATTTACCACACCAAGAAAACGACCGAGTTGGTTGATAGTGTCTGGCCGAGCGTAATTAGCAATAGCTTCGATACGATCCATGGGTGGCTTAATTCCGTGCTGATTAATAATATAGCTGAGGAATCGTACCTCTGGTTTCGCTGTGTCGCATTTGTTGAGGTTGATGCATAGGCCGTGTTTCCGTAGAATTTGCAGAACATTGCGAAGATGTTCTTGATGTTCGATGAGCGAGTTTGACATGATGAGTATATCATCTATGTAGCAGAACACATAATCGATGCCACGGAAGATGTTGTCCATAAACCGTTGAAAGGTTTGTGTAGCATTTTTTAGGCCGAACGGCATGTATATAAACTCGAAAAGTCCAAATGGTGTACAGACTGCAGTTTTCTGAACGTCGTCTTCTGCCATTGGTATCTGATAATATGCCTTTACCAGATCCAGCGTGGAGAAAACGGCTTTGCTGTGTAGGTTTTCGGTGAAGTCGTGGATGTGGGCAATAGGGTACCTATCCGGTATTGTGGCAGCATTTAGTTTGCGGTAGTCGCCGCAGGCTCGCCAGCCGCCATCCTTTTTGGACACCATGTGCAGAGGACTGGCCCATGGACTATTGGAAGGTCGACAAATGCCTTGCTCGATCAGATAGTTGAACTCCTTTTTAGCGACGGCTAGTTTCTCGCCGGAGAGACGACGAGGACGGTCTGAGACTGGACATCCACTAGTCACGATGTAATGTCGGACTTCGTGTTGATGAGATGTTCTGACGGACGGATTTGTGATGTCGACGAATTTTTCAAGCAAGCCTTGTAGGTTGAGCATGGATTGCAATGTTGAAACGGACGGTTGTCGCGCGTCTGCCAAGCATGCGGGTGTCGAAAGGCCTGTCAACGAATCGATTAATCGTTTGTTTTTGAGATCTATCAGTAGTTGGTATTTTGCCAAGAAATCTGCGCCAATGATTGGTGTTTGAATGTCGGCTATGATGAATGGCCATGTAAATTTGTGACGGAGCCCCAAGTTCAGCTCTTCTACGTAAGATCCGTACGTAGAGATTGGTGTTTGGTTCACTGCGTATACTATAAGATCGCCTGGTGTGGTCTTGTATTTAACCAACATACGTGGTATTACGGAGACCACCGACCCAGAATCGATGAGGTATTTGGTACGGAATGTTTGGTCATAAATGTGTAGGCGAGCCTCGGAGCTAAGAACTAAATTGCGACTGGCAGAGGTATCGCTGTCGCCGGCCATCGCAGTGGAAGACAGCTTATTTAGTTTAAAGCTTGATGTTGACGTGAGCATGGTGAACGACACTTCCGAGCATCATCGCCAAACTTTTCGTGAAAAAGACAGAGTGTTGATTGCTGCGCGTCGTCTTGTCGATCGGTGTTCCCGGAGCCTGTGATCTGCTGGAAACGAGCTGGACTTCGTGTCTGGGAGTGATTGCGACTGCGATTGCGAGACATGTCACGAGATCGATTGGATTGCAGACGTTTGATATCCTTCTGCATGTTCTCAAACTTTTGGTTCAGTGATCGCAATGAATCCGACAACTCTTTCATAGTAGAAGAGGTTCCAACGGCATTTACAGTGTAATCCGGGGCTGGAGGGCACTGCGAAGAGGATGAGATTGCATACGTGGTGTTTGTGCCACCAGCATCGATCATTTTATCAGCGATCTTTGCGAGCTTATCCAAGTCAGTCTCATCCCACACTGATAGGATCGGTCGAATTGACTGCGGCATTTCGGCTAAAAAGAGACTGAGGATTATGCTCCACTGCCGGGGTCTGGAGCAAGACGACGCATATGTGCCAGGATCTCCGACGGTTTCAGGCCTGCGGTACCTCCACCCTTCAGCAGGCGCCGTAACTTGGACTCGGGCGATTCCGCGAATTTTTGCAATAGACGTGCCTTCAGTGTCTCGTACTTGTCCGTAGCTGGTGGTCGTGTGATTAGGTCTTCGATAGCCAAAACCACTTCCTCTTCAAGATGCACTGCAACAAAGTCGAATTGGTCTGTATCGTCGTTAACATCATGAAGGCGAAATGAGCGTTCAACTTGTGCAAACCATATTTGAGGGCTATTGCGTGTGAACTTTGGTAGGTGGATTTTGGCGCGTTGTGAAGGCGCGCGGGGCGCTCCTTGCAATCGAGCATTTTCCATTCGCAATGCTTCTAATTGCTGTTGCATCTCTCGAAACTGACTGGCCAATTCCTCCTGAGTTCCCATGTCCACGCTTTGACTGTCGTTTTCGTGAAAAATCAACTTTTTTCCTTTTAAACTGCGTAGATTGTAACGCGGTGCGTTCATAAAAAACAAAATGGCGGAATTTCACCACAGCACCAAATTGGGTACGCTTCGCTTTTTATGTCCGTGAATGAAAAAATTAATTTCGATCACGTCGGGGTCCCCACTATGGTTACTTGAACCATTCGATATTGTCTTTTATATATTATATTACTTTATTTGTGATTAAATGAATATAGAGCTTTAGGTTTAAGATGCGCGCGTGGCTGTCGAAGAGTCTCGATCTCAGAAGTATAGTTATCGAACTATCGTCTCGTATGCAGGGCTGCATTAGATACTTTTGGTTTGGATGAATGTCGCTAGGGGGCGCCACTGGGTCGTCACAGTCATGTAGCATGTGGCGCCATCCATCGGCCACACTCAGAGCTATACATTGTAATGTAAATTAATATTAGTGATTGTTTACAATCTTTGTTAAGATTATACAGCTTATCTAAACAGAATAACCACGCTAAGCAATTTGCTGCAAGTTTCATAGCGATCGACCCACAAATAAAGGAGATATTAAGGAATTTCTATTATTAACATTATTTCATAGTTGTTGGCAAGAGCGAGAGAGTATATGATAATCTTCTTTGCACTATCGCTCGCCTTGTCTTTCTTTCGGGAATGTAAAATTAATATTTGCGACTGTTTACACTCATCTTCGTTGATATAACACAGCTTAAATTGACAGAATAAAGAAAAGACCTTGGTAGTGAACGGACGTGTTTCGCGCGCGCTCCGGAAAATCTCTTGTAGTGGACGAACTTAAAAGTAAAATAATTGCAAATTGTATTGCAGTTATATAACAATAGCGAAAGGACGCTTTATATAAAAAGAAAATTCTGTTTTATGTGAAAGAACAAGTGCATAGTTATAAAAAAGTGCCACGATTAAACCGCTCATAATGAGCAATGAACAAATGAAAGAGCGTAGAAGCTCCATCGATCAACGAAATGGATTTTATTCATATTTCTCAACCCGCGACAACGAGGCTGAAAAAATATCAATGCAGAGCAATCCAGCTCTCTTGACCATAGGCAACCAGAGAGCACGTTCTTGCTCTCCGGCTCTACTAACTGTGCCTTCCACGTCATGGAGTTCGCAGTGCAGCTCTCCAACAACGTCGAATGCAATAATTTCGACACACGCCGCACCAACAGCAAGTACAGTGACCTCTTTGACTTCAGCAATCGCAGCAACATTAACAACTACTACGGTTTCTGTCATCAACAATGCGATAACGACTGCGCGCTCAACTTCTGCAGCGCAAGCGCAAATTACAACAACATCATCATTTTCAAGCTCAAGTGCCAATACCGGCAATAACAACAACACGCAAACAATGGAACCAACTCAAGCCAAGAAAACGGGACCGGCTGTGCAGACTGGAATGGATCGCTACATCCAAATCAAGCGCAAACTCAGCCCACAAAAGGCAAAGGATGGAAACAAACCAAAAATTAACCGTGCAAATAATGTCAGCGAAACTCCTGAGACTCTAAACTCTAATAGATTCTCCATTCTGGCTGATGTTGAGACTCGTCAACCCGATGCTGGACAAGAGGTCCCAAAGAAACAAAAGCCCCCACCAATATACATTCGGGAGGAGATTTCCAACGCACTTGTTAACAAAATTGTTGAGCTGGTCGGGAATAACAACTTTCATGTTATTTCACTCACTAAAGGGAATATCCGTGAAACCAAGCTACAAACAAAAACTGAGGAGCATTTCCGAATAGTGTCAAAATACCTAAGTGACACTAAGAAGAACTATTACACATACCAACTAAAAAGCAGTAAGGGCTTGCAAGTGGTACTTAAGGGCATAGAACCAGAGGTAACGCCTGTCGAAATCACAGAAGCTCTACATGAAAATGGTTTTCTCGCCAAGAAGGTGACAAATATTATCAACAAAAATAAGAAGCCGCAACCACTCTTCAAGGTCGAGCTTGAGCCAGACAATAGAACATTGAAGAAAAACGAAGTACATCCAATCTACAAGCTGCAGTTCCTGTTGCATTGCAGGATCACTGTCGAAGAACCACACAAGCGCAATGGACCAGTGCAATGTACAAATTGCCAAGAATACGGACACACACGATCCTACTGCACTCTTCGGCCAGTCTGTGTAGCTTGCGGAGACTCTCATGGCTGTGACCCTTGCCCTGCTAACAAAAAAGACCCAAGTGCAAAAATGTGTGGCAACTGCGGAGGAAATCACACAGCAAACTACAGAGGCTGCCCAGTTTACAAAGAGTTAAAAAGCCGAATCCGACGAGCGACACAGACACGCTTCCAGAACACACCAAATGTATTTATACCATCCCAAACTACACCTGACGTCTTCTTCGCTAAAGCAGCAAGATCTTCATTTGGTCCCGCAAACACTATCAAAGGCACCTCGTTTGCAAGAGCTCTAAAAACAGGACTAGAAAACTCAAGCCACACAACAGCGATTCCACATTTATCTGAGGTAGAGCCAAATATGGTAAACTCTCACCAGCCCATGGGGCAGCCACAAAACAACATTGAAGCCATGATCTTTTCTCTGCAACAAAATATGATGGACTTCATGTCATTCATGAAAACAACTTTGCAAACCCTCATGCAAAATCAAAACATACTGATACAGATGCTTGCATCTCAACAGTCCAAATAATCAATGGCGTCTCTACGAATATCTCTGTGGAATGCCAATGGTGTTTCACGGCACAAACTTGAACTAACACAATTCCTGTACGACCGACACATCGACGTGATGCTGCTCGCAGAGACACACCTCACATGCAAATACAACTTCCAAATTCGAGGGTATTTGTTTTACGGTACAGATCATCCGGATGGCAAAGCTCACGGTGGATCCGGCATCTTAATCAGAAACCGCATCAAGCACCATTTTCATAAAAGGTTTGCAACAAATTATTTGCAATCTACATCCATAAACGTACAATCGGGTAACGGCAATCTCACCATTGCCGCTGTTTATTGCCCACCTCGCTTCACAATCTCTGAGGGTCAATTCATGGACTTCTACAATACTCTAGGGGAGCGATTTATAGCAGCAGGAGACTACAATGCCAAGCACACGCACTGGGGATCCCGCCTTGTGACCCCCAAAGGAAAGCAGTTATACAACGCAATCATCAAACCAAACAACAAACTGGACTACGTTTCCCCAGGTAGGCCTACATATTGGCCAGCAGACCCCAGAAAGCTACCAGATCTAATTGACTTCGCAGTCACGAAGAACATTCTTCGCAATCTGATAAGTGCCGAATCACTTTCGGACCTATCATCCGATCACTCCCCGGTGCTACTAAATCTTCTCCAACGCCCGCAAATCATAGAGCATCCTCATAGGCTGACAACGCACAGAACCAACTGGCTTAAATACAAGAAATATGTTAGTTCCCATGTTCAGCTAACCCCGCAGCTCAACATCGAAGAGCACATCGACTGCTCTGTTGATGCTCTGGAATCTGTACTCGTAGCAGCAGCCAAAACTTCAACACCGCAAGGGATATCTGCGCAGTCCAGCCAGAACAGAACTAATCGGCAAATTGAAGAACTTGTTCTGCAAAAACGACGATTGCGACGAGATTGGCAGACCTACAGATCGCCATCTTCAAAACAGCGCCTCAAAGAATCCACTCGCAGACTCACCAAGGCTCTAAAACAAGACGAAGAAGACGTTCAACGTCGGTACATAGAGCAACTATCGCCAACCAGCACAAAGAATCCGCTGTGGAGGGCTCATCCAAATCTTAGCGCACCGACCGAACCTGTCATTCCAATAAGAAACTCTTCAGGCAGCTGGGCCCGCAGCGACAAAGACAGAGCCAACACATTTGCTTCTCACCTACGAAATGTGTTCCAGCCAAATCCCGCAACTAATTCATTTGAACTGGACGCATTACCAACTAGTAGCCAAACTGAGACTGAGCCAATTGAGTTTCTGCCTAACGAGATTGCGAAAGTCATCAGAGAACAACTGAAACCAAAAAAATCACCAGGTTGTGATCTAATAACTCCAAAAATGATAATTGAACTTCCAAACTGCGCTATCTGCCTCGTTTGTAAGCTCTTCAACGCAATTACAAGACTTGGATACTTTCCAAAAAAATGGAAAAAATCGACCATTATCATGATACCGAGACCAGGAAAAGACCACACAATACCATCATCGTACAGACCGATAAGCTTACTCTCGTGCTTGTCAAAACTGCTTGAAAAATGCCTCCTTGCGCGGATAATCCCATACCTGAGGACAAACAATGTAATTCCAGCACATCAATTTGGCTTCAGGGAGAACCATGGAACTATCGAGCAAGTCAACCGAATAACATCAGCAATACGTACTGCATTCGAAAATCGGGAATACTGCAGTGCGATATTCCTCGACGTCTCTCAAGCATTCGACCGAGTCTGGCTCGAAGGTCTCATGTATAAAATCAAAATACTACTGCCTGAACATACTCACAAGCTATTTGAGTCGTACCTCTACAACAGAGTCTTCGCAGTGAGATGCAACGCTACTACATCCGACGACCACAGTATAGAAGCTGGAGTTCCTCAAGGCAGCGTACTGGGGCCAACCCTTTATGTTCTATTCACGGCGGATATACCCATAAACGAGCGACTGACAACATCTACATTTGCTGACGATACCGCTATCTTAAGTCGCTCTAGATGTCCAATACAAGCTACAGCACAACTAGCTGATCACCTGGTGGTGGTGGAGAAGTGGCTATCAGACTGGCGTATTAAAATAAACGAGCAAAAGTGTAAACATGTTACGTTTACTCTTAATAGGCAGACTTGCCCTCCGCTAACGTTATACAATACGCAGATCCCCCAAGCTGATGAAGTGACGTATCTTGGCATACACCTTGATAGGCGACTTACCTGGCGGAGACACATCGAAGCTAAAAAAATGCACCTAAAACTAAAAGCTAATAGCCTCCATTGGATTATAAATTCTCGATCCCGTCTATGCTTGGACTACAAGGTCCTACTCTACAATTCCACTCTAAAACCAATCTGGACCTACGACTCGCAGCTTTGGGGAAATGCGAGTAGCAGCAAAATTGACATCATACAGCGCCAACAATCCAAAATCTTAAGAACCATCACTGGGGCGCCATGGTATGTTCGGAACGAAAACATTCACAGAGATCTAAACATTCTACCCGTAAAAGATGAGATAGTTCAACAAAAAGCAAACTACCACCTGAAACTATCTTTGCACCCAAATCATCTTGCAAGGTGCTTATCTCTGGTGTGCAACAGAACACGCCTCCAACGCAACGACCTACCAGCCCAGCAATAATCCATTAGGGCCCTTTAACTCGGATTCAGTCAACACGGCTGTTATCTAACGCATTATTTTTAAGATTTGATAAACTTATTGTTAGTCTCCCTCTGGAGAAGATTCAATAAATAAATAGCAAAGCATTATAAAAAAAAAAAAAAAAAAATTGACAGAATAACAGCGCTTAGCAATTTGATACAAGTTTCATAGCAATCGACTCATTAACAAAGGAGATATTAAGAAATTTCATTTTTGCCATTATTTTATAGTGGTTAGCAAGAGAGAGAGCACATATGACAATCTTTTTTGCAGTATCGCTCGCCTTGTCTTCCTCCCGGGAATGTAAAATTAACATTTGCGACTGTTTACACTCATCTTCGTTGATATAACACAGCTTAAATTGACAGTACGACAACGATAAGCAATTTGATTCAAGTTTCATAGCGATCGACCCAGGACTAAAAGAGATATTAGAGAAATTCTTTTCTTGCCATTATTTCATTATAATTGGCCAGTTGTCCAACACTGTCTTACAACAGTCTGAGAGTTGTCCAGCACTGACAAACAATAAAAATGGGCAAAAAAGGCTATAATGAATTTGTGTGAATGTATGTAACAGGCAGAAGGAAGCATCTCCGACCCTATAAAGTATATATATTCTTGATCAGTATCAATAGCCGAGTCGATTTACACCTGTCCGTCTGTCTGTCCGTCTGTCCGTCTGTCTGTCCGTCTGTCCGTCTGTATGAACGCGTGGATCTCAGCAACTATAAGAGCTACAGACTTCAAATTTGGAATGTAGGTTCCTGAATACCATACGCAGATCAAGTTTATTTTTAATTTTCGATATCACGTCCCGTTGGTTTTAAAATTATAAAAATGACATAAGCAATGTCTAAGCTAGAGACTTGAGATTCGTCACACATGATAATAAGCTTGGGCTTAATGTGTCCTAAAAATTTCATCGCGATGCCCCGCCCCATTCGCCCATAAGTCGGAAAATCTGATAACAAAAGCAGTTTTATAGGTAGAGACATGAGATTTAGCACACATGGTAAGTGTCCTACTCTCATTGTGTGCAACAAATTTCAGTAAGATCGGATATTGAACTCAGAAGTTATTCAAGAAACAAATTGATGCAGCGCAGCAGATGCGTTGCAGCGCAATCGCTGCGCCTCGCCGACGATATAATGAACGAAAAGACGCGTTTGTTCGTGTATGTTTGATATGCCTTTCGTCTGCTGTGGCGGCAAACATAAACAATCAACAGCCGCAGTCCAGTGCTGCCAGACTATCGCAAGCAACCTACTCTCGATGCAAGCAAAATCGACTTCAAGCGATATATTTAAATCCCATTAAAATGAAAATACTTTTCTTTGAAGACCTGCACAGGGTATCCTACTGTCGCGCCCGCTCGACTGATCGGGTTTTTTTTTTGTAATTTATGTGTAAATTTGTGATTTTATATACATATTTATATATAAATAAATGTTTTAAATACATATATACACTATAGAGAACATATTTGATGGATGTCATGTTTCCAATACAAATATATCGTATAAATTCCCGTAAAAACAAAATATAATTTCAATTTAACTTTTATATTATATATTTGGTTTATTTTATATTTATATAAATTAATAACAACATAAGAATTTAATTAATGTTCTTGTTTATTTAATTTTCCTTAGCCTTGTCTTCAAGTTCGTAACCTATGTAGATT
>OY282582.1:4067926-4090954 GCA_958299025.2 Drosophila histrio
CACACACAGAATCGAAATGCGACAGCGAGCGTTCTGGTGTCTGTCCAAGACTGAAATCGTTTGCTGCGCTGAGCAGTGCGCTCTCGTTCGTTTGAGTTCCGATCGTTCGCTCTGGGGTTCTATGACTTCGGCTACTCACGAACGGGGCGCTATAACTTCGGCTATTCTGGGGTTCTATGCTTGCAGCAAATTTTGCGCTCACGAAAACGCTGTTTGACGCCTCTATGTATTGTATGCTTAGTGCTGTTACTTTGTAAGTAAAACATTTTGTCACGAATGATCGTAACTGATATTTTGTTAGTACTGGTAAAACATAGTATCGATACAACGAATCTATATCGATAAGCATTATATGCGATTATTAAATGTCACTTTTTAATTATGAATGTATAAATGTTGTCAAATATAGTAAAATAATAAAATAGCATTGGTTTTTTTTACAATCAACTGATTTATAGAAACATTAAATATTTATAAAATTTGATAGACAATTATTAGGCAGTGTTGGTAAACTGTAATATGAGTGCTAAAAAAATGAGGGTTACGCAACTATTAGTTTTTTATCGAGCATGTAGTATATGTATTCAGAAGCTTGTAGCTACAATCACTCAAAAAATTCGTACGGAAATATGTTTTTGGCCGTCACACAAACACAATTTGACATTTTGAAAATGTTTGACATCGAAGTCAAATATTTACATGAATCTATTGCAATTTAATTTTAAATGAAGCAAATTAATATAAAAATGTTACAAACATATACTAAATGTTACAAACTTAATACATAATAAAAAGGAAAAAATGTATGCAGCTTCGTTTGCAGAGCTGTAATTATCCTTACATGTTCTTTTAGTTCATTCTGTTGTTAAACTAAGATGAAAAAATTACCAAAAGGAATTATATCGGATATGTGATATGATGAATCGTTTGCAATTAAAAAAAAACAATTTAAACTGCTATAAATATTATAAAATTAAAATAAACTGGAAGCCGTTCACTATATTCGAACCTGGAACTTGCGCGTAAGAGTCACACACTCTAACCACTGCGCCAACGACGCGTCGCACATTTTTTAGACCCTTTACTTTAAAAAAGTAAAACGGGTCTATTAAGTTTGTCAAAAAAAAAATGTGTGTAACAGGTCGAAGGAAGTCCGGCAGACCCCACAAAGTATATATATTCTTGATCAGCATCACCAGCCGAGTCGATATAGCCATGTCCGTCTGTCCGTCTGTCTGTATGAGCGCCTAGATCTCAGAGACTATAAGAGCTAGAGTCACCAAATTTGGTATGGTGATTCGTCTATGGGCTAAGCAGATCAAGTTTATCTTAAAATTTTGACACGCCCCCTTCCGCCTCCGTAAATCGAGAACAAAATTTTTTAAAGCCCATAAAACGAAAAATATTAAAGCTAGAGTCCTGAATTTTAGCACACAAGACGGGTATAAGGGTCCTAACGTATCCTGAAAATTTCATCGTGATCGGATAGTTATCTCGGAAGATATTCATATAAAATCCCATATAATGGTCAATTTTAAAACTGGAGCCTTGAATTTTGGCACACAGGACAAGCATCGGGGTCCTAATGTATCCTGAAAGTTTCATCACGATCGGACAATAAACTCGGGAGTTATTCAAAACCCAATATTACTGAGTGTCGGACCAAAGGAAGAAGAAGAGCATGTTGACGTAACAACGCGCTATGGGAACTATTAGTGCTAATCTTATTTCCGTTTAGAAGAATAAGTAAAGGGTCTCTCATAGTCGACTTCGACTGTAGCCTTTCCGACTGGTTTTTTGACAAACTTAATAGACCCGTTTTACTTTTTTAAAGTAAAGGGTCTAAAAAAATATCCATAACATAAGCAATGTTAAAGCTAGAGATTTGAGATTTGGCAAACATGATAAAAAGCTTGGGCTTAATGTGTCCTGAAAATTTCGTCGCGATGCCACGCCCCCTTCGCCCATAGTTTTATAGCTAGAGACTTGAGATTTGGCACACATGGTAAGTATCCTACTCCCAATGTCTGCTACAAATTTCAAATTGAACTCAGAAGTTATTCAAATTTATGCAGAGCAGCAGATGCACGGCGACGATATAACGAACGAAAGGACGCGTGACGCTGTGGCGCTAGACATAAATAATCAAGAGCAGCAGTCCAGTGCTGCCAGACTCGCAAGCTACCTACACTCGATGCAAGCAAAATCAAGCGAAATATTTAAATCTTATAATTAAAATACTTGTCTTTAAAGACCTGCACAGGGATTCCTAAAGTCGCGCGCGCTCGAAGTCTAGATATGTATATGCTATAACGTGTTTTTATACCCAGTGCCCATTAAAAATGGAAAAAAGGGTATAATGAATTAGTGTGAATGTATGTAACAGGCAGAAGGAAGCACCTCCGACCCTATGAAGTGTATATATGTAAGATATGGTAGAGTACACACAGCAGAACCACAACAGAACCACAGCAGAATCATAGCAGAACCGCAGCAGTAAAGCCGATAGTTAACAGCAGATAATTAACATCAGCTCGAGAAACAGCTTATGCTATTACTATTACGCAGTAACTTTAAACGATTTTTGCATAATTGGAGTAATAGGGCAACACTGGAGAAAACGACGCCGAAGAAGAAGCACGCAGAAAAAGTGAAGCAGAAAAACTACGCAGTAAAAAGTAGAAAAAGTCATCAGCAGAAAACGCAGTAGAAAATACGTTTTGAAGAACCAATTTTGTATTCTTTTCTTTTTAATCATTATAATAAACACTGAGTTAATAACCTAACTCACATTTGGGGGCTCGTCCAAGTCTGAAAAGTGCAAGTTGGTTGAAGTTGTCCCGAGGTGTCTTAACTCACATTTGGTGGCTCGCCTTAGTTTGAAAAGTGCAAGTTAGTTGAAGTTGTCCCGAAGTGTCTCAAAGTGGTATCGAAAAGCTGAAATCTGATTGCCGAAGAGTGGTCATATGCCGCAGACTACAGTTGCCGGAGTTAGTAAGAAGAAGGAATTACCACCGAAAGTACACTACACGAGATCAGCAGTTAAGCAATCGGAAAGCCCGAAGATGGATGATACGCTCACATCGGATGATATGCCAGGAACAAGCAAAGTCGCAGTTGAAAATTCCAAATCGTCGATACAAGTGTCTCAAGAAAGTATGTCGATTGCGAAAAATACTAAGACGCTGCAGGAACTTGTTCGGCTGCTTGGTCTGAAATTTGGTGCTGACGAGCAGAACAGAAGCAGTTGCAAAATGGACGCAGAAAGTTTTTCAAAAATCATACCAGAGTTTGACGGAGAATCCATTCCGGTCCAGCATTGGTTTGAAAACTTTGAGATGAACGCTGAGGCTTACGACCTAAACATTAAGCAAATGTATGTGCAGGCTCGTAGCAAGATGAAGAAAACGGCCAAATTATTTTTGGAGTCCGTTCGAGTACATCAGTATTCTGAGCTGCGAATGCTGTTGGAAGATGAGTTCAGCCGAAAATTCAACAGCGCGGATGTGCACGCAGAGCTACGTGATCGTAAGAAGCAGAAGCAGGAATCGTTTCACGAATATGTTCTACGGATGAGAAAGATTGCGGCTGTTGGCAATGTGGATGCCAAATCTGTAATTCGTTACATCGTAGACGGTCAACAGTTGAGAAGCGACTTCAAATATACGCTCTACAATTGCAAGTCGTTCAGACAGCTGCAGGAGAAGTATGAGATTTTTGACCGTGATACAGGTAAAAATCAAAAGTCGTTTGTGCCGAGTCAAAAGAAGCAGACCGAAGCCAATAACAAAAAGAATCATTGATATAACTGTGGATCCGCCGATCATTTGCGCAGGGATTGTAAAGCTGCTACCAAATGCTTTCGTTGCAACAAAGAGGGACATATGTCAAGGAATTGCCCTGGATCAGCTGTTGATATTCAAGTCGTGCACAGTGCAAATCGCATGAAGAATATCATAATTAATAACGTTGAGGTGCAGTGCCTGGTCGATACTGGAGCTGATGTATCAGTTATGAGGAAGTGCATCTTCAACAAAATTCCTGATGTCAAGCTAGAAAGGTCAATGTCCAAGCTGCGTGGGTTGAGCAATAAGTTCACAAGCCCAGTTGGATGCTTTGAGGCAGATGTTGCAGTCGATGAAGAGACGGCCTTACAGAAATTTATAGTCGTTTCGGATGAAGACATTGAGTACGATGCGCTGCTGGGATTCGACTTCGTCTCCAAATTCATTCTGTCGTCGTGAGCGGAAGGATACAAGTTTTCTTCCCGGCAGAGGGAGAAGGCTTGTAAGGAGACAAATCAGATAAGTATTTATAGCGTGGTCAATACAAATGCTGATATCGATGCTCCACCTCAGCATGCAAAGGACGTACTAAAACTGATTGACAACTATAAGCTTGCGGACGCAGTAGCAGACGTTCCGGATGGCGAGATAACATCATTTCGTCAATCCCCGAGTCGATAACTGGGTGCCAGCATTGCACAGGCCAAGTTCCGTCAGGCCATCACCGAGGAGAAGCAGGAGATTACGAATCTAGATCTGGATGATCGCGCTGACAATGATCCGCACAAGTTGCGCTCCCTGTTGGAGGCTCTACTGTCTGACAACTCGGAACAGGCGCTGGAACGCACTCATCGATTGCTGAACGAACGCTGGCAACGATTGGACAGCACCGAGCAGAGATTGGTTGATCTGCAGGATCAACAGTTGATAGCCGAGCAAGAGAAGAAGACCCTGGAGGCGGACATCTCACAATATATTCTACAGCGCGACGAACTGATGAAGATCAATGATTTGCTGCGCAACGATCTGGACAAGTTTTGGCGCAACAAGCTGGATACCATGAGGAGCATCGCGAGGAGACCATTGCCCAGTTGAAATCCCAGTTGCAGAATCAAGAACAACAACAGCAACAGGCGGCGGCGGTGGGAGCTGTCGAAAATAAGGATCAACTACAGCATATGGAGGCGGCGGTCAGAAACTCTCAGTCGGTTAGGAAACTAATCGATTGAGTGTACTGAACGCTACCATGGTTCAGAGGTGCCTGGCGGATAGGCCTAAAACGCTATGGGGTGGTTCCCAAGAATAAAATTAACCAACCCCCCCCCTGGATGGAAGTTAAGGACGCAACTCGGGCTGGGATGTCAGCCCAAACGTCGGTGGAAGTCGTGACTGCTACCACCGGCGGGCACGGTGAGGAGAAATCCTCTCTGCGTGTCGCCAGCGGTCACTCTGCAGCGGGCGAAAGTCTGCTTCGACGGCAGGAAGGCGTCGATCTGGAGCCAGTGGCCACCAAATCGGAATTCCTGTTCACAGGCCCGACCATAACGGACCACGAGCTAGCGCTTGCGCTTGCTCGTATGCCGTTGGAGGACGAGCCACAGAACAGGAGGCACGATGAGGTGACTAAAGCTGACACGGTCGCGCCGGAAAGCAACGTCGAAATGGAGGACCTCCGACGCAAACAGCGCTCAGGGTATAAGGCCTCACTCAAGTTCCTTAGGGGACTTGAAGGCCGCAATCCAGAGTCGCTGAACGCGAAGGAGAGGAAGCTGAAGAAAAAGCACGAGTACAACGTGAGACGGTACGAGAAGCTTACCGAGTCTGGTAACACTCAAAACCTCTCGCACAGTACAGTAGTGCAGTCAGCGGAACCGGTGAAGAAGACTTCTCAGCAGGTGACTGAGGCTGTTTCGAAAAGGGAGGCAATACCTTCCAACTCGAAGCCAGCAGCATCGCCAGCAGGGAAGTCCAACTCCCGGAAAGATCCCTCCAAAGCTGCGCCGACCACACCCCCCAAAAAGGGGAGAACGGAAGGCAAAAATAGCAGCAAAACCTCTGTCACTAAGCGGCAGAGGTCGGACGACTCGGCAAAAGCTTCGGAGAGCAAGCGGATGTGTCCAGAAGGAATTCTGGCCAGCTTAAGCTCGAAGCCAGAGCTTCAGGTGGCCATTATCGACAGAAGCGACCCGGAAGGGAAACTAACTGCTGGTAATTGGCTCACCTTAGAGAAGTCCATCAACCAGGCCCTACATGATGCCATGTTCCGACCAGAGAATCCGTTCCTGGCCGAGTTCGATGGCATCAAGTGGTATAAGGGCGCTAAGGCAGTGGCTTGTGCCAACGAGGAATCCTTGCGGTTTCTCAAAGACACAATCCAAAGCTTTGGTGAACTTTGGCCTGGTGCGAAGATTGACGTCGTTCCCACGGATCTCGTCCCTGAGCGAACGATCATTAAGGTTTGGATCCCACCTCCGATAATGGAGGATCGAAAAATCCTTAACATGATCAAGCGCCAGAACGAGGACTGCGTCACCGGGGACTGGACGATCAAGAGAGGACTGGCCCGCGACAAGGGAAACGGCAAGGATCTCTGGATCAGCATTGGTGCAGAGTCCAGGAGCCAAATCCTGAAGAAGCAAGGCCAGTTGAAGCTGGGTCTAGGATGCATCAGAGCGTACATCCCTGGACCAGACGGAAAGGATGCTAGGTCAGCAGGAAAATCTTAGGGTGGTGCAGATCAATCTGCACCATTCTGGGGTTCCCTCGGTTGACCTACTACGGTTCATGGAGAGGGAGAGGGTAGACGTGGCTCTCATCCAGGAACCCTGGATCGTGAGTGAGAGGGTCTGTGGATTGGGTTCTCGCGGATACCATCTCCTTGTCCCAAGGACCGTGGGTAAGTCTAGAACCTGTATCGTGGTAAGAGCTGGACTTAATGTTCTTTTCTCCCCTTGTTACAGCAGCGAAGACCTCACGGTGGTACTGTGCGAAAGAAGGAACGGGCGCAACCTATACCTGGCATCCGCATATTTACCATACGAGGAACAGGACCCGCCATCGGGAAACATCAGGGCCCTTGTTCAGCACGCGCAGAAGGAGGGCATTGATGTGATACTGGGCTGTGATGCTAACGCTCACCACACGGCGTGGGGAAGTACAGGCATCAACAAGAGAGGGGAGTCGTTGTTCGAATTCGCTCTGTTCACAAATCTTATTGTTTGTAACAGGGGCAACCACCCCACGTTCCGCAATAAGAACCGTGCAGAGGTTATCGACTTAACCCTAGCGACTAACAACGACTCCCTGACAATAGATAACTGGCACGTATCCACGGAGTGCTCTTTCTCTGATCACTATAGAATAGTGTTTGAGATTAAGTGGTCTCGTGCGGAAAAAACGCCATTCAGAAACCCGAGGCGAACGGACTGGGGTAAGTTTGTTAAGTATGTCAGGGAGTCTCTACCGTCACACCCAGTGGGACATATGAGACACCCTGGCACTCTGGAGAAATCGACCCGGACCATAACCGAGGCGCTCTGTAAAGCCTTTCTTGTATCCTGCCCCATTAGCCGACCTCCAAAGTCCAATCGCAACGCGTGGTGGACACAGGAGCTAGGTCAAGTCAGGAAGGAGACAAGGAGGCTATACAACAAGGCTAAGGCGAGAAATTGTCAGGATGATTGGGACACCTATCACCTGAGTTTCAAGACCTTTAAAAGACTCTGTAGGAAGGCTAAAAGAGACTCATGGGCTGCTTTCTGCGAGGATCTTGGCAGTACCACGGAAGCGTCCAGACTTCGAAGGCTACTGGCTAAGGACCCTGCTAAACCAGGTCTCCTATGCGACCTGGACGGCAATTTCGCGAGAAACAGTCATGAGTCTTTGGAACTTCTCATGACCACCCACTTCCCGGGTTGCTTGGAAGCGGATGACGGGGGCGGGATCACCGCCTCCACTATCAGTGAAGAGCCTGAGGAGGGGGTGTACGTGGAAAGTGGAGCCGTTATAGAGGAAATTATCAATGAAGAGAAGATAATCTGGGCTATCAAGTCATTTGAACCCTACAAATCTGCAGGACCGGATGGCGTTAGACCGGCTATGTTGCAAGCTGCGTGTCATGACCTCTTGCCATGGCTATTGAGAATCTTCAGAGGATGCCTCTCTATAGGATACATCCCACGTATCTGGAGAGAAGTGAGAGTGGCATTCATTCCCAAAGCAGGAAAGATAAACCACTGCTCAGCGAAGGACTATAGACCAATTAGTCTATCATCGTTTTTATTAAAAACGCTAGAACGACTTCTGGATCTATATCTAAGAACGAAGCTGACTCCAAGTGTATTTGGCAGTTCTCAACATGCCTATCTCAAAGGTAGATCCGTTGAGACAGCACTACATGAGGTAGTCAGTAATATTGAAAACACATTGCATAGAAAGGAGTTTGCGCTGATGGCATTCCTCGATATAGAAGGAGCCTTCAACAATGTCAGGATCGAGTCGATAACGGCTGCACTTGCCAAAATTGGCTCACACCCGATGATCAATCAGTGACTCAGCAATATGCTCAGCTGCAGAGTGATCAACTCCCAACTTTGCACTTCAAAAATTAGAAAGTTGGCCACGAGGGGGACACCTTAAGGAGGAGTCATATCTCCTCTATTGTGGAATCTCGTTCTCAACGACCTTCTTCTAAAACTGAAAAATAGAGGATGCAGAGTAACGGCCTACGCTGATGACCTGACTTTACTGGTGACTGGCAAGTTCTTGCCAACAATCAGTGAACTGATGGAAAATTCACTCGGCTTTACTCTAAGGTGGGCAGAGCAAAATGGTCTTGGGGCAAACCCACAAAAGACCGAGCTGGTTCTGTTTACAAGAAAGTACAAGATACCGAGCTTTAGACTTCCTACACTAGGAGGGATACAGCTTAGACTGGCAAAGGAGGCAAAGTACCTAGGAGTAATTCTCGACTCGAAACTCTCTTGGAAGAGAAACTCGGAGGAGAGGATGAAAAAGGCACTGCAAGCCTTCTTTGTGTGTAAGAAGACTTTTGGGAAAAGAATATTATCCACTGGTTTTATATGGCTGTTGTCAGACCCATACTTACTTATGGAGCATTGGTATGGTGGGAAACGGCATGCACCAAATCTCACCTAAATAATCTCCAAAAAGTGCAAAGACTAGCTTGCTTGGGTGTAACGGGATGTATACGTTCCACTCCCCAAGCAGCACTAGACGTCATATTAGACCTGGAACCAATAGACATCTTCCTGAAGTACGCGGCAGCCAGGAGTGCGGTCAGGCTTAGAGCTCTGAACCTCCTCAAGCCAAGTACGGTAGGTCACAGCGCCATTCTACGCTCAATAGAAGGCTATGCTGGGCCACACAAGGAGGACTATTGCGTTCCTGAAAACAAGTGGGAGGACAGGTTCAACACTGTGTTCCCATCACGGACCGATTGGCAGCAAGAAACCCCGCTATGTGGGAACGAGCTGTCAATCTACACGGACGGTTCGAAAACGGATGAAGGCACTGGAGCAGGCGTGTACTCCGCACACCCTGCTGCGAACCTTTCATACCGTCTTCCGGACTGGTGCAGTGTTTTCCAGGCGGAGATCTACGCTGTCTGGCAGTCGACCAAACTGATATCCACCTTGGAGGAACCTTCAAGGAACATATCTATTTACGTCGACAGTCAGGCAGCCCTTAAGGCTCTGTCCTCAAACACCACCAAGAGCAAACTCATTAGAAACACAGTCACAGCGCTGAACCGCTGCCACCATTCAATCAGACTTGTCTGGGTACCTGGGCACTCCGGTGTACAAGGAAACGAGATGGCTGACGAATGTGCAAGGCAAGGATCAGCGCTACCGGCAGGTAGTGCGGTGACTGATGTACAAAGACCTCTTCAGCACGTTCTCTCCGAACTAGCAAGAACGGCGAGGACTGCGGCAGAGGAGCAGTGGAAAATGGCTCAGGGATGCAACATATCTAAAGCACTCTGGCCAGACCGCAACCCAAAGCGATCATCTGAACTCCTACACTTTAGCAAGAACAGGATAAGGGTGTTGATAGGGGTCTTGACGGGTCACTGTCCCATTGGCCGAATGGCATTAAGGTATGGTGTACCATCACAAGACTTCTGTCGTAGCTGCGGGAATGAAGAGGAAGAGGAGAGCATCCAACACCTTCTGTGTGACTGCCCTGCACTTCTTAGAAGGAGAATCCGTTTTCTCGGGGAACCCTTTTTCGAGGAACTGGGCAGTCTTGCAAAACTGCGACTGGAGGATCTGGTACTCTTCCTGGACTCCACTGGTTGGTTCCAAAGGCGAATCCCGCCAAACGGGACCAACTAGGGTTTCCGGAAACAGGATAACCCAAACTCCCTTTCCCACTCCCTTCAACCCTCCAACAATCCTTTACTAATCCTACAGGTAACGGGCATCACAATGGGCCGAATGGCCGCCGGGTGATCTCAGCATTCTGCTGAGCGGTCCGAAAAACCTAACCTAACCTAACCTAACAGCATATGGAGCAACTGAGAGCAGAGCTAAAGTACAAGACGTTGGAGCTCTTGGAGAGCACCGAGAACGGTGTGCAATTGAAGACACAGCTGGAAGAGCTGCAGGAGCAAGTGCAGCAACTGAAGAAGACGTCCGAGCAGAACTCCCAACTCGGTGAGCAGCTTGGGATGATGAAGGCAGTGATGGAGATTCTCGCAAGTCGTCTATTCGAGGGATACAAAGTGAAAGGTGGTCTGATCTATGAATAAGTGAACGGAAACGATCTTTTCGTGGTTCCAAAGCAGATGGAAAAAGAAGTCATAGCAGACGTCCACAACACAGGTCACTTTGCCGTTCAAAAAACTATACATTGGATCCCCCAGCTTCAGCAAGAGGTACAGCAGCTTCTGGAAGAGGAAATGTATTTGAATTTTGAAAAGGAACGTCAACAAATGAGGCAAAACGCAAAGACGGAAATTCAACACGCACAAGATTCTTATAAGAAACAGTACGATACCAAGCGACGACCAGAAATCGGCTATCAAGTAGGAGATTTGGTTGCCATACGCCGCACTCAATTCATTGCTGGAAAGAAACTCGCCAGTGAATATTTAGGACCGTACGAGGTGACGCAGGTAAAAAGAGACGGCCGTTATGAAGTCCGAAAGGCAGCTGATGTAAAAGGCCCTACCAACACATCTACAAGTTGCGATCACTTGAAGTTGTGGCGATATACTCAAGAGAATGAGGATGCATGGTCATCCAGGACAGATGAGTTATCAGGAATGGCCGAATGTAAGATATGGTAGAAACAGAATCATAGCAGAACCGCAGCAGTAAAGCCGATAGTTAACAGCAGATAATTAACATCAGCTCGAGAAACAGCTTATGCTATTACTATTACGCAGTAACTTTAAACGATTTTTGGATAATTGGAGTAATAGGGCAACACTGGAGAAAACGACGCCGAAGAAGAAGCACGCAGAAAAAATTCGAATTTTTCAATGGGTACTTAATGGGTCAAGGAAATCTTAGTATCACACAAATGGAATTTAAATGAACTTTCCATTGATGACAAAATTTACATGAAGTAAGTTCGAGTTATGAGTAGATTTAACTTTAGTTTTGTCAAAATATTAATGCCGTCAACTGCAGACGCACTTCACGTTTAAGAGTCTTATGTAAACAAAAAAGGTGAATATTAAGAAATCAAATGATTTTGAGCAATATTTTTCTCTTACTCACAAGGACTATCGAATCGTAATATTGCAAAACAGATAAGGCGCAGAACTGTTGATAGATATTTAAAGATCTAGAGGCATATGGAGAACACTTCAAAAAACGAACAAAGGACTAAATCATGGTAATAAAATACTCTATATTATTGCTACAATACTTAAATTAAATATCCTAGTCTTTTAATAATTATTATACAACTAATGACTGTAATATGTTTATCAAAATAAAGCCTGCTTATATACCGACCAGCTGTTCTGACAAATGTCAGTTTACAGTTATACATTTGGTCGAGGAAATCTAAAAATTAGGCACATTTAAATGTAAGCGAATGAACCAAATGTTATTGATTGGCGTTCGATTGTCTTTACTGATAAAAAAACGTTTTAATTTAGATCGCACTGATGAATTTGAATACAATTTTCACGATTTGCGAAAAGACGAACTGTATTTAAGCCGTCATTACGTTTTATAAAAGAAATGATTTAATTGTTGAATTGAAAAGCTGGCACGGTCGTGTCGGATCGCAATGTCGAGATGGAGGACCTCCGACGCAAATAGCGCTCAGGGTACAAGGCCTCACTGAAGTTCCTTAGGGGACTTGAAGGCCGCAATCCAGAGTCGCTGAACGCTAAGGAGAGGAAACTGAAGAAAAAGCACGAATACAACGTGAGGCGGTACGAGAGGCTTACCGAGTCTGGTAACACTTAAAACCTCTCGCACAGTACAGTAGTGCAGTCACTGGAACCGGCGAAGAAGACTTCTCAACAGGTGACTGAGGCTGCTTCGAAAAGGGAGGCAATACCTTCCAACTCGAAGCCAGCAGCATCATCTACAGGGAAATCCAACTCCCGGAAAGATCCCTCCATAGCTGCGCCGACCACACCCCCAAAAAGGGGAGAACGGAAGGCAAAAAGAGCAGCAAAACCTCCGCCACTAAGCGACAGAGGTCGGACGACTCGGCAAAAGCTTCAGAGAGCAAGCGGATGTGTCCAGAAGGATTTCTGGCTAAGGATCCCGCTAAACCAGGTCTCCTATGCGACCTGGACGGCAATTTCGAGAGAAATAGCCATGAGTCTTTGGAACTTCTCATGAAGACCCACTTCCCGGGTTGCTTGGAAGCGGATGACGGGGGCGGGATCACCGTCTCCACTATCAGTGAAGAGCCTGAGGGGGGGTGTACGTGGAAAGTGAAGCCATTATGGAGGAAATTATCAATGAAGAGCAGATAATCTGGGCTATCAAGTCATTTGAACCCTACAAATCTGCAGGACCGGATGGCGTTAGACCGGCTATGTTGCAAGCTGCGTGTCACGACCTCTTGCCATGGCTATTGAGAATCTTCAGAGGATGCCTCTCTATAGGATACATCCAACGTATCTGGAGAGAAGTGAGAGTGGCATTTATTCCCAAAGCAGGAAAGATAAACCACTGCTCAGCGAAAGACTATAGACCAATTAGTCTAACCAAACCTAACCAAAATGATTCAAGTCAAGTTATCTTCTGTCTCACTACTTCATGACTTTCTTTCCAATCAAAACTATTATTGTCTTTAGATGTGAGGCAAAATATAGGCTTTAAGGTTTCGGAGAATTTTGGCACTAACTGTCTAAAATAGGATGCCAAGCCAATGAACTGTCTTAGCTGTGTAACCGTTCGCGGCGGTGGCAATTCAACTAATGCCTGCAATTTTCGTGGATTAGGTCTAAGCTCACCCGCTTCTACTTCGTAACACAGATATTCTATTTTTGATTAAAGAAATGTACACTTCTCGAAATTGAATGAAATTCCAGCTTGAATTAGGGTTTCTATTACTATCTCTAATCTTAAAATTTCCTCGTCTTTAGTTTCGGTCCCAATCAATACATCATCGATATAAACCACAACAAAGGAATACGAGAGAGGACCCAAAACCTTTATTATTGCCCGCTGAAACACCGATGGAGCATTTTTTAAGCCAAACGGCATTGACAAAAAACGAACGGATTCCTTCTCGTCGACGCTAAGCCCGTATGATCGCCTTTGTACCGTTTTGTTTTTATCTATTAATCGAATTTCCAGCTGGCCTGTATTAACCCGACTCTTCGGCACTCCAGAGATGAAGTGCTTCATGTATGGTTTCAAAACATTTATTAATCGGTTTTTGTCAGCTCGATCTAATTCTACATTATCGTTAACGCAATCTTCATAAGTTTTGGTTTCATTTACAACATTAATCAGTTTTACATTATAAACACAAAATTTTTCTGACTCAATCGTCACTCCTATGCGACCTGGACGGCAATTTCGAGAGAAATAGCCATGAGTCTTTGGAACTTCTCATGAAGACCCACTTCCCGGGTTGCTTGGAAGCGGATGACGGGGGCGGGATCACCGTCTCCACTATCAGTGAAGAGCCTGAGGGGGGGTGTACGTGGAAAGTTAAGCCATTATGGAGGAAATTATCAATGAAGAGAAGATAATCTGGGCTATCAAGTCATTTGTACCCTACAAATCTGCAGGACCGGATGGCGTTAGACCGGCTATGTTGCAAGCTGCGTGTCACGACCTCTTGCCATGGCTATTGAGAATCTTCAGAGGATGCCTCTCTATAGGATACATCCAACGAATCTGGAGAGAAGTGAGAGTGGCATTTATTCCCAAAGCAGGAAAGATAAACCACTGCTCAGCGAAAGACTATAGACCAATTAGTCTAACCAAACCTAACCAAAATGATTCAAGTCCTCTAGCTCAGATAAACATGAGGGAATCACAAAATCAAATACACATCGTAGAACAGAGTCTGCTAGAAGCCGGACTAGGAAGCGTACCCCAGGTAGCTCCAATATTAATTAATGAAGAAATTAATATAAACCAAACAGATGGAACACTGGCACCTTGAAGTATCAAATGACGTCATTGATACAAGGGAACCAAACGATACCCGAGTTTTACCAGACAATTTGTTCACACCTTTCTCTTTTTTTTAAATGAGTCGATAATCGATGAACTTGTTAAAGAAGAGCTATAGGGACAAAGCGTTTCATCAGAGGTCTAAACGGTGACCTCCCCAGAATCTTAGGTATGAAAGGACCTGAAGGTCTGCCCGAAGCACTTCGATTATGCGAGAACCAGAAAATAAAAAATAACGTCAGATTACGCGAATGATAGCCAAGCAACCTCAAGAAGAGTTATTAATTAATCAGCACCCCCATTTCCAATGAGAAAAAATCCACCGCGACCAATGCAATTCTCACCAAAACCTTTTCCGAAACCCGAACTGATGGAGGTATATCAAAGCATGCAAACAAAGCGAATAAATTACATGAACCGACCAGTTAATGACCAGACTGGAAAAATACCACTACATAGCACAAATACACCGATAGATAAGAGACAAAGAAATTTTCACTTAACTACGGAAGAAGAAGGGTATTTAGACGCCGCATATGACACCGAAAATTTCGTTGGAGAAATCCTCACCGACTATGTTAATAGTCTCGAGCCGGCAGAAGAAATTTCAGAAGAGGAAGAAGAACAGGTAGTGCTCGATTCCACGATTCCACGAGAAATGATAAAAATTCTGATAGACACAGGCTCTTGCATTCCGCAATAGCTAAAATTACACATTTTCCAGTTGCTAATCCATTCGGCCTCAAAGACGCGAACATAAAATTCGTCATACTCCCCTCTCTTACTTCATTCGACCCGCTTGTAGGCAACGATAAGTTGAGTGAACTTTAAGCCGAGATAAACATGTAAAAGGGTTATATTTCAATTCGAAAAAAGCTTCGAATAAAAATAATACAACAAATGGAACGCGAAGTAAACGAAATCGACATTCGACTCGAGCGTGCAAATAAAAAACAAAATGAGAAAATGCACTCACCATGTGATAGTTGCCCTAATTTTTTTAACCCTTTATACTGCGTCAATTCCGATTTTCATGATTCTTTTTTTGTTCGATGGACAAATTTAAATAAAAAATACACTTTATTTTTTTATTTTATTTCGGTTTCACCTTGTTTTTCAAAGTATTTTTGAATTTAATGTGCTTAAAGGGAAAGTATTTTCGAACAATAAACAGTAAACACGAAAACTCGACAATATATAAATATGTCGGAGGGCCTGAATTATCCGTGCTATTCTCACTTCGAGCAGCGAGCCCCGTTCTCTTGGTTGGTGCCATTCTTCAGGTTTCGGATTTTAGATGCGATGTGCATGCGCTTGCTCAGGCCACTCAAATAGACTGTTCGTCCATTTTACCTTATTCTTGGCTGGCCACAGAGCTGGGAATGCTGACTATAATTTTTTTCCATTAAATTGTTTACATAGATAAATAGTCAAGCACTAATCAATTATTTTATTAAAATTAGTTATATGCTTCAATTACCATTAAATCATGTTGACAATTGTTTTCATTTTAGCTAAACTATTTTTTTAAAACAATTGAATTTTAAAATAATTTTTCCATTAAAATTTAGAAATAGTTGAAAGTTCAAGCTTTAAGTCAATTATTAATGGCAATTGAATCTACTCAAGTGCCAGCTTATATATATTTATTTATTTCCCTTTGGATATAAATAATGTTGAAAATATTTTACTGCGTTAAATACCGCCAAGGTTTCCAAAACATATGAATTATACCTAGACCCAGCTGGAGTTGTGCATTTACTGTAATACTCAATTACATGATTCTTGTCTCTAATTTTGTGCTTGAGTATCGCACCATAATCGACTGAGCTAGCATCTGTGTGCAGTTCCACCGGATATTGTGGATCAAAAATTGCTAATACCGGGCTACGAGTCAGTGCAAAGATTATCTTCTGTCTCACTACTTCATGACTTTCTTTCCAATCAAAACTATTATTGTCTTTAGATGTGAGGCAAAATATAGGCTTTAAGGTTTCGGAGAATTTTGGCACGAACTGTCTAAAATAGGATGCCAAGCCAATGAACTGTCTTAGCTGTGTAACCGTTCGCGGCGGTGGCAATTCAACTAATGCCTGCAATTTTCGTGGATTAGGTCTAAGCTCACCCGCTTCTACTTCGTAACACAGATATTCTATTTTTGATTTAAGAAATGTACACTTCTCGAAATTGAATGAAATTCCAGCTTGAATTAGGGTTTCTATTACTATCTCTAATCTCAAAATTTCCTCGTCTTTAGTTTCGGCCCCAATCAATACATCATCTATGTAAACCACAACATAAGAATACGAGAGAGGACCCAAAACCTTTATTATTGCCCGCTGAAACACCGATGGAGCATTTTTTAAGCCAAACGGCATTGACAAAAAACGAACGGATTCCTTCTCGTCGACGCTAAGCCTGTATGATCGCCTTTGTACCGTTTTGTTTTTATCTATTAATCGAATTTCCAGCTGGCCTGTATTAACCCGACTCTTTGGCACTCCAGAGATGAAGTGCTTCATGTATGGTTTCAAAACATTTATTAATCGGTTTTTGTCAGCTCGATCTAATTCTACATTATCGTTAACGCAATCTTCATAAGTTTTGGTTTCATTTACAACATTAATCAGTTTTACATTATAAACACAAAATTTTTCTGACTCAATCGTCACTACGTAATCCTGACTTAAAATTTCTCTGCCTATCATTACATCGTGGTTCAAATATTTGTCCATAACGACATGAAATAACATTTCCAAAACAAAATCATTAATAATAACGTTAGTTAAAATTTGCATAGAGCTACAAACAGAGTCGTTCCCAATAAGCATTACAACATTATGTAATCTTTTACCAGCAAATTTTCCAGCAACAGTTTCCTTAATGAGTGAACACTCAGCTCCAGAGTCAAAACAAAATTCGACGGACTCACTAGAATGTACAAGCACACCTTTTGGTTTTATTACCGAACATATGTTGATTCTCTTCTCAGTGCTCTGACCAAAAATGGGGCACCCAGTAGAAATATGTGCAGATTTTCGGTCTCATGCCGGTGCTCCAGCGTGTCTGCTTCCTGATGGTTGCGATTCACGATTCTTCTTCTGGCGGCAGTCAGCAATTTTGTGCCCTGTCATTCCGCAATAGTTTGACAACTTCTGCTTCTTCCTTTCGGGACCCATGGTAGATTCTGCGTTCCAAGTCTCTTGACGCTTGCCGATTTCGTACACCTGCAGTTGTTGCTGCAATTCGCTTCGGGACTTGATATTTGTTGTACCCACTAACTTCTTCAGCCTATTGTCAATTTGCGCGGTATGCGCGAGAAATCCAGACACCACTATTTCCTCAAGCTCCATATTTTTCATTTTCATCATTAACGAAGTGACGAGTCGGCTTCCATACGGGGTCATGCATTCTCCAGTTCTTGGACGTCCGTTTAGCAGTTTCAGCAGTTTAGCTGTAGTCGTAGAGAGCCATCATGAGTGCACTACCCTCGAGTGGATTTTCAACAGAAACCATGTCAGCAGTCGTACTCCAAGCACATGTGTCGGCGCCCGCAGCGTCAGGATTGTATTTAGGCAAAAACACCGTTTTTGGTTCACGAGGCACCGTGCCCGCCTGCATTGTTCGTAACAACTCCAAACAATTTCCATTTTGTTGTTCTAGAATTTGACGCCACTGAGAATCGGGAAGATCCGATCCCACTTCTGATGTCGGAGGGCCTGAATTATCCGTGCTATTCTCACTTCGAGCAGCGAGCCCCGTTCTCTTGGTTGGTGCCATTCTTCCGGTTTCGGATTTTTTGATGCGATGTGCATGCGCTTGCTCAGGCCACTCAAATAGACTGTTCGTCCATTTTACCTTATTCTTGGCTGGCAACGCCGCGACATAAACTACTCACTTTCTGTCATCCTCCTTTTGTTCGTGTACAAAAGGAACCAGTAAAAAGAACTTCTGCAGCAACACGAGGAACGGGTCTCACTCAATGAGAGAGCAAGCAGTTCGCTCTCTCACTGACCCTTAGCGATGCAAAGAAACCAAGACGACTATAACGGTAATTCTTTTCTCTTGATTCCTTAAAGCGTACAGGTTCGGCATATTCAACATTCTACACACTATTTCATTATGCACATAAATTCTTTAAGTCTAATACAGTAACCATTCCTCGACAAATACATATTATATTTATCCCTTTATAAATGTAAATTGTTTAAACTATACAACTTTTTTTTAATTTGTATAATTTGATAAGAAACTGCACAGTCAACTGAGTTTACCACTTTCAAAGAATTTGCGGGAAAAGTGATCAGCTGTGGAGTATTCGACATAATTTAGGGTGACAAATACTTTTTATATAAAAAATGAATGTTCCTGAACTGCATCACATAAATGTTTGACAATTTTGTAATGCACACTGGAAAATAATTGTATTAAAACAGTATGATGCAGATTTCAGAACCACAACAACAAAATGAAACGATGGAAAGCAATATTAGAAGAATACAATTACGAATTGACATACAAACCCGGTAGAACGAATGTCGTTGCGAACACGAAGTAATGCATATTTCAGTGAAAGACAAATGAATAGTTTAATGTTAATTGTAGAGGGATCTGTATGAGGCGACCACCTTAAAATTGTTGCATATTGTGTGGGTTGCATGGGATGCATGGGATGCTATTACAAAAATGGCTGCTTTCTTTGCCTGAAATATGCATTACTTCGCCATTTATTGTTGGATTTGCATCGATAATAGCTTATTTTCTTTGAAACAGTATCAGTTTTACGCTAAATCGAAAAAAATTTACTTTTACGATTTAAATTTTTTTGAGGACAATATGTGAGCTTTCGAACTCAAAACAAGCCGATCAGTCGAGCGGGCGCGACAGTAGGATACCCTGTGCAGGTCTTTAAATAAATGTGTTTTGGGAAAAGTATTTAAATTATAGTGGAATTGCTCTGCATGTAGTCTGGCAACACCACATGTTTCTCTCACTCACATACATCTGTTCTTCATTGCGCGCCAAACCATTTTTTTTTAAATATAAGGCAATGTTCAAATATATGGGTTTTGGTAATTCAGCAAATTTAAGTTATTTTAATACTATGATAGAATCGTAGAATTGTCAACCATACGTGTTAGCAATCGCAAATATAAATTAATATAATAATAGTAATTATTCTGTTTGTCAGTGCTGGACAACTCTCAGACTGTTGTAAGATAGTGTTGGACAACTGGCCAATTATAATGAAATAATGGCAAGAAAAGAACTTCTATAATATCTCTTTTAGTTCTGGGTCGATCGCTATGAAACTTGAATCAAATTGCTTATCGTTGTCGTACTGTCAATTTAAGCTGTGTTATATCAACGAAGATGAGTGTAAACAGTCGCAAACATTAATTTTACATTCCCGGGAGGAAGACAAGGCGAGCGATACTGCAAAAAAGATTGTCATATGTGCTCTCGCTCTTGCTAACCACTATGAAATAATGGCAAAAAATGAAATTTCTTAATATCTCCTTTGTTAATGAGTCGATTGCTATGAAACTTGTATCAAATTGCTTAGCGCTATTATTCTGTCAATTTAAGCTGTGTTATATCAACGAAGATGAGTGTAAACTGTCGCAAATATTAATTTTACATTCCCGAAAGAAAGACAAGGCGAGCGATAGTGCAAAGAAGATTGTCATCAGGGATGCCAACTCAAAATTTAAAAATTACGTAGGCTGGCTCCAAAACCTACGTGTTTTTCCGTAGCACAATTTTGCTGAAATACGTAGATCTACGTACTTTTTTTTAATTTAAAACAATAAAAAATTAATAAAACAATAAATTTTTGAATTAACTGTCTTTGTACTTCATTGTTATTAATTTCTGTTGACGTTTTAAAAAGAAAATTACATTTTTCAAATTGCTTATACACATTAATGTACAAGTTTTACAAAAATTTATACATGTTTTTATTAAAGTATTTTAGGTGGTTGTCAGAAGGCTCTAAGTTTTCCTTTAACCCACTTTTTGTGTGAAGTAAACCTTTTAAAGTGTCCGTTTTTAACTTATTTCTATTATTAGTTTTAATTAAATTTATTTCGGAAAATAGTCGCCCAACATTAGCACTGCTATGTGGCAAAAAAAGCACAGTACGTAGTTTTAGTCTCTTTACACGTAGACACGTAGATCTCCTTTAAAATACGGAGATCTACGTAAAAAGACGGAGGGTTGGCATCTCTGATTGTCATATACTCTCTCGCTCTTGCCAACAACTATGAAATAATGTTAATAATAGAAATTCCTTAATATCTCCTTTATTTGTGGGTCGATCGCTATGAAACTTGCAGCAAATTGCTCAGCGTGAGTTATGCTTCAACTATCAGTCATGTTAGGATAAATTATCTTGGAATTTGAGGTTTTCTTCTTTTTGCGTGGGCGGGGGGTGAGATATCAAAAATTGAAAATAAACTTGATCTGCGTATGGTATTCAGGAACCTACATTCCAAATTTGAAGTCTCTAGCTCTTATAGTTGCTGAGATCCACGCGTTCATACAGACGGACGGACAGACGGACGGACAGACGGACGGACAGACGGACGGACAGACAGATGGACAGACAGACGGACAGGTGTCAATCGACTCGGCTATTGATACTGATTCAGAATAT
This sequence comes from Drosophila histrio, assembly GCA_958299025.2. Lineage (NCBI taxonomy): Eukaryota > Metazoa > Arthropoda > Insecta > Diptera > Drosophilidae > Drosophila > Drosophila histrio. The sequence continues at coordinate 4,089,001 of OY282582.1, forward strand.
ATGTACTTTATAGGGTCGGAGATGCCTCCTTCTGCCTGTTACATACATTCACACAAATTCATTATACCACTTTTGCCCATTTTCAATACATATTTTCGAACATGCCAAACATTTGCCTGGCCAAATCGGTCAATTAGAAATGGAAATCTATTCAAAAATGTTGGAGCAACTTCGAAAATTCGAAAAAAATTAATATTTCGAAAACGCTTCCATGAAAAAGATTTTAAGTGCCATTTTCGTATTTAGTGAGCCAAAGTCCATAAGGAAATCATACTAACTTTGCAAACCTAGTGTAAACTAGTGTAATTATCTACTTCACTTCAAAGTTGTAAATAAATAGTGTATGCAAATTCTCAGCTACTTTACGTATGTGCCAAGAATTGAAAGCGTCGGCTTTAATAGCACAACCAATGCCAAACTGTTTGTTGGGCTTTCAATTTTTAGCACAGTACCTAGTGTTCCGGTTTCTGAACTTCCGACACTATTTTCCTTGGCATAGTCCAACGATGAGACCCACCGTATATGCAACAGCTGATCAGTTAAGCACCGGCGCGAGCTATTTAGTTTGGGGTTAAGCACTAAGGTAATCGCGTCGCGAGCCACACACAATTATTAGCACTTTTGTGAGCTGGGTACAAATGTTTATAAATCACTATTCACTTTCACTTTCAAAACTGTCCACCCAGGGGCGCCATGAAAATTCATAAGAGTTTTTTATGAACAAAAAAACGATTGGTGGCGTTTTGATAAATAGATAAATGCGGACGATTTCGTGCGATCGATTATAATTTTATACGACAACTAACTTTACAGAATATTCTAAGCCTACATTAAGCTACGGTGGCGGAGCGAGTCGAATTCGCTCTCTGAGCATTTTACATACGAGTACTTTATTATGCTCTCACTCCGCACTAAACCTTACTTACACTCGACTTCAAAATTTGGCAAACACTAACTTAAATAACTACAATGAGTCAGAAGGGCTACAGTCGAAGTCGGCTATGAGAGACCCTTTACTTATTCTTCAAAATGGAAATAAGAGTAACACTAAAAGTTCCCATAACGCGTTGAAACGTCAATATGCTCTTCTTCTTTCTTTGGCCCGACACTGAGTAATATTAAGTCTTGAATAACTTCCGAGTTTATTATCCGATCGCGATTAAATTTTCAGGATGCATTAGGACCCGATGCTTGTCCTGTGTGCTAAAATTCAGGACTCTAGCTTTTATAGTCTCTAAGATCTAGGCGCTCATACAGACAGACGGAGAGACGGACATGGCTATATCGAATCGGCTGGTAATGCTGATCAAGAATATATCTACTTTACTTCCATCGACCTGTTACGCACATTTTTTTGACCCTTTCTTTAAAAAAGTAAAACGGGTCTATTAAGTTTTTTAAAAAAAAAAAAACATGTCCGTAACAGGTCGAAGGAAGTCCGGCAGACCCCATAAAGTATATATATTCTTGATTAGCATCAACAGCTGAGTCGATATAGCCATGTCCGTTTGTCCAAAAAATTTCTATTTTGTTGTTCTAGAACTTGACGCCACTGAGAATCGGGAAGATCCGATACCCCTTCTGATGTCGGAGGGCTTGAATTATCCGTGCTATTCTCACTTCGACACGCCCCCTTCCGCCTCTGTAAATCGAGAACAAAATTTTTGAAATCCCATAAAACGAAAATATTAAAGCTAGAATCCTGAATTTTGGCACACAGGACGAGTATCAGAATCCTAAAGTATACTGAAAATTTCATCGCGATCGGATAATAATCCCGGAAGTTATATAAGTTATATTATATATGGGAACTATTAGTGTTACTCTTATTTCCATTTTGAAGAATAAGTGAAGGGTCTCTCATAGTCGACTTCGACTGTAGTCTATCCGACTGGTTTATTTTTCAGCACATTTCAACCAAACTCACATATTATGCATTTGGTCTTGTCTTGAA
>OY282582.1:4091154-4156240 GCA_958299025.2 Drosophila histrio
AAAAAAAAAACAAAAACTTAAAAATTGATAATTACATATGAATATACATTTAAATTTAATCGAATAAATTTGTGCCATCTAAAAGATCATATGCTGACTTTAACAATACTGACTTTTTTGTGCATGGCAATCTATTTATTAAGTCCGTATTTGTAGCAATGCGTGACATCTTCCGAGTGTGCTACCTTCTGAACATTTTAATGTCCTTATTTTTGATTCTGCAGCTTCTTCAGATAACTCCCCAATTTGATTCCTGTAATTTTGGCTGCCATTTTCGGGTTATTAAAAAATGCTCTGGCCGTATTGCCATCATTAGAAGTGCCACTTCCTCCACTTCTGGGTATGTCCACCAATAGACCCATTTTTACACGAAAATCTTTTTGCAATCGGGCTTTTTTATGCAGCATGGCTTCTTTCCCTTCAGCAGTACTAATTCGCCAACTTTTTAATTCTAGTCTGTATGAGACATGCAAAAAATATTCAAAGAATCTAATGTATGAATGCAATGGCGATAATCCAAATTCGAAACGTGTTTCATGAACCTTCTTAGTCAAGCACTTTTCCAAGTTATTCATCTCTGTTGGCTTCGCTTCTCATATATAGCACTTGGAAGATGATGTGTTGCTAAGGCCACTACAAATTTTGCCATCAACCATGGTTAACTGCAAACGATGTTCAATTTGAATTTGTTTTGCAGATATTGAACATTTTGTTGGCTGTAGCAGCTGAATTTTGTTTTTGAAATATTTCTCTTCATTTAGAGCTAACTGAGTAGTTTCTTTTTTAAATTGAAATCTCATATATTCACTTATATTCTGAATATCCAGTACTGCCGTCAAATCCCCATTTTCCAATGAAAACTAGCTTGTCAACAAAATCATCTGCAAGACTGCCAAGAACATCACGCTGAAGTCGTACAATCCGCGACGCCGTGTGATCGAGCAAGCTCTGCAGCTCGACTTCAGCTTTTGATTCACCTACACTGATTTTGTCGGGGTAGCTGGATGCCTTCGCTTTTAGCAATAACTTGTAGCTTGGTAAGAAATCGAATGACGTTTTGGAATTAATAAAGCTTCGTATTAGCAGATATTGATGTTTGCTCATGTTTGCTTCTATGAGCAGTGATAAGACCTCATCGACGTCAGCTTTGGTATACATTTGATTAATTTGAATGTTAGACGATCGTAAAGCAGATCCAGCAGACTCATCGGCTTTTGACAGCTCAGCAATTCTTCGTCGCTTTGTTCTTTTGGATGACTTACCAAAATCACCTTTCGGACGTCCACGCTTGGCACTTATACTCATTTGTTGAGGTCAACTCTCGGTGCGTTCTATTGAAATAGTTTCTTTTGCATTTAACCACTCCGATTTATTTTGAAGAACGGTTGCTTTTTTACGTTTGTATTGAATCCAAAATGGTGAAATTTTTTTACATATGTATCCAATACATTTCGTAAGCTCGCTCATCTCGGGTACATAGCCGATATTTTCAATATTGCTTTGCACATGATCCACAGCCTTCTGTAATTTTTCTGCATTGGTACCTATTTCTGTGCACCAACGATTGAAAATGTATAATCGTGTAAAGACACAGTGATAAGAGTCGCCTTTTTAAACCAAATTAAAAAAAGCATTAATAATTATAATTTTAACCCAATAAGAACATAAAACTCGAAAGACGAAGACAAAGACAAGGCACAACAAGGCAAAGCTACCGCTTTGCAAGGAAATTTAACCTTGTTGTGAGCTTTTTGCACTGCGTGCAGCTGCGCTCTAAAAATGAACACGTGTTCACATCTTCAATGCTAGTTTTAGAAAGTCCCGTTAGATTTCCAGAAAAAACCGGTTTGCTATTACAAAGTTTGGACATTTTAGGGACAGTTTGTTTACTTTTAGTAATTTTTTTTTTGCATGAATTTTTTGAATTTTGGCCTATGGAGGGAACCACTGTGAGACGGTAAGCAAAATTTTTGTCTGATGTTGGTAATTATTGTGTTTGCGCTTTGGTGCTTACATTGCTCGTGATAATGTCTTGCTATTAAATAGGCTAATTCATGATCGTTAGGTAAAATTTTCGGATTTTTTACATAAAAATATACGCTGCTTGCATTATTAATTCGTCCAGACAAATGTTGATACTTCTATGTTGTTGATAGAAAATATAAACTTTGATTGTTTTTTTTCGTATAGATCGTGTTTATCTAAGTCTTCACTTAGAGCTTGCCAAGTGTTAATTGCTGTTTTTAAAAATGTTGGTCCTTCTAGCCAACAATTTTCCATATCCTTTGATTTTGTTCGTGTTGCGGCGTCTGCGGGATTTTGTGATCCAGGAGTCCGTCTTCATTGGTCTACATTTGAACTGTCCAAAATTTCCGCTATACGATGTGCGTCGAATTGCTTGTACTGGCGACAATCTGACTGAAGGTAGGAGGTATATTTGCTGCCACTACTTAGTTCTTTTCCACTATGGCTCTGACAGCCTGCTCGTTTTGATTTCTGTAAGATTCTACGTTCAGGTTTTTAACGTATTGCGCTGAGCACGGGAAGCTCGCTGATCTAAATATCATTACATTCATTATGTATCCGACTGGTGGCTTCGTACGATCCTCGCATCTACATAAAAATCGTTGTGACCCTTGATCCTCTTTACGTATGGCAATGCGATGAAACATTTATTTTATATCACCACAAATTCAAATTTTTCCTTGGCACATTTTTAAAAGAATTGATGTCAATGGTACTGGCTGATAACGATCTGGTCCTTTCAATAATAATGAGTTTTACCAACTTGACTCCAAAAGTTTCTATCGAGAAATAATCGGATATCAAATTATGTATATCCGTTAAAGCGTCATCGTCATGTTTAATATGGAATACATGCCCTTTGTACCATGTTCATTTGATCCAAAAATTATCCATCCACGTTTTTTCATATTTATAATTTCAATTGGTCGTACCAAATTTATGTGAGGCATTCCAATTAACATTTTTGGCATAGCGTTGCAATAATCTTCAATGGCCAATTGATCAATGCTTGGAAAGTGCTTACGGAATTTTGATAAATTTACAGATTGTTTTGGCAACATCAATTCCTTGACCGTAACTATATTTTTAATGCCGTACGTATTACTGTCATTATTTGTTCCACAAATTTCAATACTTATTTGCTGTGACAAGTGACTGGTTGATTTATCTCCGATCCATTTGAGGGTCAAAACATTTTCGTTTCCTTTAGCTCCAATTGTTTTTGCTATTCCTTCTTCAATTAGTGATATGGTGGATCCTTCGTCGATAAATGCCATAGTTTGAATTGTTCATTTTGGTCCTGTTAAATTTACTGGTACACACTTAAAATGCGTTTTGTCTGGAAGATTGTCTTGATTGATTGTTGTAGTGATTACGGCTGATTCTGTATCTTGCTCTATTAGCTTCTTATCATCCTGTGACTTTTTATTAAATTGATCCTTTTCGTGCAGCAAAAGGGTTGAACATTGAACACACTGAAGTCAATTAATTCTCTAAACTAAAAAATAAACAGAAGTCGCAGTCGAAGCAGTGAAAAGCAAAAATATTGCGACTTCTGCTACTTCGACTGCAGTTTTTTAAACACTGCTTTATTTATTTGGCTTCGAATCAATACCTCAGGTCGACTCTTATGATGGCTTAGCGTTTGTATAATCGTGTCTACGTTGTTCGGATATAAAAGAATGGCTGCAACCAAGTTCTTAGCAGCTCCTGTTAATGCCTTCTGAAGACGCATAGGATTCTCTAAATTTGTATATTTGTACGCATTGGTTGTTTCCCTGTAAGCTATGATGAGTATAGGCCAATTTTCTGGAAGCCCAGAGAATTCCGGCAAATCCTGTAGCTTTCGAATGTATGGCTCTATTGGTGTCCCATACTGTGGCATGTTGGTTGGCTGTCCTCTATTTGGCGGCAAGTTAAATTGTGTTGACAACCATGACAGACTTGTCTACTGTGTTGATAAAAACTGATGTGCTGGCAAAATTTGTCTGAGCTGGTAAGACTGACTGACCTGGCAATATCTGTGGTGGCCATGCTTGGCAATATTTGAGGTTCCAATGCTGGCGGCATTGGATAAGACAGTGTATTACAGTACATAACTTGTTGTATTGACCGCTGTTGGTACTCCTGTGCTTCTATTGTCTGCTGCAGCTTATTGTTCATCTGAATCGTCTGATCTAAGCTTCTCTCCATTTTCTTAATCCTCAGCTCCAGAAACAATAATTCGTCACTTTTGGTTTCACACTCCAAATCCTGACTGTTTGGTGAGTACTGTGGCTGATCGCTATTCTGTGGTAGCTGATCACTATTTTATTGTAGCTGGCTGCCGTATTCATCTTCTTGCTGTTGCTGAGACAATATTGTAAATCCCAATCTATTTGGCGGTTTACCGTTATTATTACGATTACTTATTCTTGGCATAAGTATATTACATAAATGGCTTCAAATACTCAAATACTATATTAATCCAAAATGTGCGAAATGCATGCACGGCGACGCATGACTTTCGGAACTGTTGTTCAAAATGTGCGGCAGGCATGCACGGCGTCATGTAACTTTCAAACTGTTGTCCAAAATGTGCGGCAGGCATGCACGGCGTCATGTGACTTTCAAAGTGTTGTCCAAAATGTACAGCAGTACACTTTAATGCAATAGGAAAGATGAGAAATCGGCCCTTATACTGTTACATTTACTCACATTTCATATCTATCTAAAAACCTCATGAGCCAGCTAAACAAAACAATTATAGACATACATAAATGCAAATACGCACAGAACAAACATCACTGTTGAACAAAAACTCGACAATAATTAAGAGAAACGTAAGTAAATAGTTAATATTCCATAACAAATAAATCCAGAGCTCGCAAATAACCGTTAACCGATTTGAGCACCGCAGTCTGCATAATGACAAAACAGAAAAAAAACAGCACACACGATCTCTCTCTGAGCGAAACACTTTTTTAATTTTGCTTGCGCTCTTCGGTCCGATAGTTCGGCTCAACCAAACAAACGAATCGGTCTCTCAATAACAACACAGTGAGACACTTTTGAGTGAGCGTTCAACACAAAACTTTTTTTAAAAGACTACTGCGCAATAAGTGTCTCCAAAATGTGTTTTTCTTGCTGTATGCCAGAAAGAGAAAAGAAGTTTCCTGATCAATTCATGTGCATATATGTTATGTAAGAAAAGAAGAAAATACAAGCATTGCATTAAACATAGATTTTTATAGCCTGTGCCCATTGAAAATGGGCAAAAAAGGCTATAATGAATTTGTGTGAATGTATGTAACAGGCAGAAGGAAGCATGTCCGACCCTATAAAGTATATATATTCTTGATCAGTATCAATAGCCGTGTCGATTGACACCTGTCCGTCTGTCTGTCCGTCTGTCCGTCCGTCCGTCTGTCCGTCTGTATGAACGCGTGGATCTCAGCAACTATAAGAGCTAGAGACTTCAAATTTGGAATGTAGGTTCCTGAATACCATACGCAGATCAAGTTTATTTTCAATTTTCGATATCATGTCCCGTTGGTTTTAAAATTAGAAAAATCACCATAACATAAGCAATGTTAAAGCTAGAGACTTGAGATTTGGCAAACATGATAAAAAGCTTGGGCTTAATGTGACCTGAAAATTTCATCGCGATGCCCCGCCCCCTTCGCCCATAACTCGAAATAGCTGATAACAAAAGCAGTTTTATAGCTAGAGACTTGAGATTTGGCACACATGGCAAGTATCCTACTCTCAATGTGTGCTACAAATTTCAGTACGATCGGATATTGAACTCAGAAGTTATTCAAGAAACAAATTTATGTAGCGCAGCAGATGCGTCGCAGCGCAGTAGCAGCGCAGTAGCAGCGCAGTCGCTGCGCCGCCCGACGATATAATGAACGAAAAGACGCGTTTGTTCATGTATGTTTGATATGCCTTTCGTCTGCTGTGGCGCTAAACATAAACAATCAATAGCCGCAGTCCAGTGTTGCCAGACTATCGCAAGCAACCTACTCTCGATGCAAGCAAAATCGACTTCAAGCGATATATTTAAATCCCATTATAATGAAAATACTTTTCTTTGAAGACCTGCACAGGCTATCCTACTGTCGCGCCCGCTCGACTGATCGGCTTGTTTTATTTCGTATTCAGTTTTACAATTAATAACGAATTTAAGTTTTCTGCACTTAGAGAACTGCGCCTTTCTTTCCACGGACACTTGAGTGGTTGGGGTAGCAAGTTGATCTTCTGAGCGACTTGGGGATTCTTCTCCAGATTGCGATGTCAAATTCTATTATTACCAAGGATTTTTAAAATTATTATAAACATTATTTATGATCTAAGCATTAACGTTTAGTAATTTTATCAGTTATTGGCAGACACAAGTTAACATCCAAAATACACTTACTAACAAGCCGATCAGTCGAGCGGTCGCGACAGTAGTCTATCCTGTGCAGGTCTTAAAATAAAAGTATTTTGGGAAAAGTATTTAAATTATAGTGGAATTGCTCTGCATATTGTCTGGCAACAACAAATGTTTCTCCCACTCCCACACAGCTGTTTTTCATTGCGCGCCAAGCAGTTTATTTTTGAAATTTAAGGCAATGTTTATATGTATGGGTTTTGGTAATACAGAAAATTTATGTTATTTTAATACTATGAAAGAAACGTAGAATTGTTAACCATATGTGTTAGCAATCGCAAATATAAATTAATATAATAATAGTTATTATTCAGTTTGTCAGTGCTGGACAACTCTTAGACTGTTGTAGGAAAAACAAATTCCTTAATATCTCCTTTATTAATGGGTCAGTCGCTATGATTGATGGGCAAAAAAGGCTATAATGAATTTGTGTGAATGTATGTAACAGACAGAAGGAAGCATCTCCGACCCTATAAAGTATATATATTCTTGATCAGTATCAATAGCCGAGTCGATTGACACCTGTCCGTCTGTCTGTCCGTCCGTCCGTCTTTATGAACGCGTGGATCTCAGCAACTATAAGAGCTAGAGACTTCAAATTTGGAAAGTAGGTTCCTGAATACCATACGCAGATAAAGTTTATTTTCAATTTTCGATATCAAGTCCCGTTGGTTTTAAAATTAGAAAATTCATCATAACATAAGCAATGTTTCAGCTAGAGACTTGAGATTTGGCACACATGATAAAAAGCTTGGGCTTAATGAGTCCTGAAAATTTCATCGCGATGCCACGCACCCTTCGCCCATAACTCGATAATGCTGATAACAAGAGCAGTTTTATAGTTAGAGACTTGAGATTTGGCACACATGGTAAGTATCCTACTCTCAATGTAAGCTACAAATTTCACGATCGGATATTGAACTCAGAAATTATTCAAGAAACAAATTTATGCAGCGCAGCAGATGCGTTGCAGCGCAGTCGAAAAGACGCGTGGCGCTGTGGCGCTAAACATAAACAATCAGCAGCTGCAGTCCAGTGTTGCCAGACTATCGCAAGCTACTTACTCTCGATGCAAACAAAATCGACTTCAAGCGAAATCCCATTATAATGAAAATACTTTTCTTTAAAGACATGCACAGGGTATCCTACTGTCGCGCCCGCTCGACTGATCGGCTTGTTTCAACATGGTAAATGTTGAATTCCATCTTGTGGCCACATCAAGTGTTGGAATAATCTTGTTGAGCTCCACTAGTGTTCGTCTGTGCAAGTTGAATAGTAAAATGGTAATGATTTTTTATATATTCTTGGAAACTTATTTATATTTTTTTTATTTAATATTTGTACTCACCTATGGGTTCCTGAACGTAATGTTTTGCACAATTTACGGCAAGAACTAATATTTTCGCATACTTCACAGTTCTTGTTTACATCGTAAACGCACAATTAAAGTGTGTGTACAGCGCATCGCATAATATGTACATTTGATACCTTTATGGAATCCAACTTTTCCATGATATCGTCGCTGCTGCTATCATCTTCGAAAAGGGATTGCTCTGTCGCCTCATCATTCAAGATTTTAATGGCTTTGATCATGCCGAGTCGATTGTCACCTGTCCGTCTGTCTGTCCGTCCGTCTGTATGGATCTCAGTAACTATAAGAGCTAGAGACTTCAAAATTGGAATGTAGGTTCATGAATACCATACGCAGATCAAGTTTATTTTATATTTTCGATATCAAGTCCTGTTTCTTTTTAAATTAGAAAAGTCACCATAACATAAGCGCGCGCTCGACTGTTCGGTTTGTTACAACTTCCAGTGGGTAATGACAAGCTTTAAGCTATTTTCTACTTTGTACTTTTAGCTTTTTCAAGCTTCTCTCGAGTGATTTTGACTCTACTCTTGAGCTGTTTGGCCAATTTAAATTTGAGTCAACATATTTATAATTCTGTTTCAAATCCTCAATTACTAAGCATTCATGTTATCCAGACGCCTACGACTCCACTGGCAGCTCCTCAACGCCTGGAAGTATCGCCAATGTTGTCCTTATCGCCCTCTCTGGGCAATCTAAACTTAGATGTTTCTCTTGTGGCATCTACTGTTGATCCGATTAGTCCGTTAATAGATACAGCCCCTATACATTCTATTGAATCTTCGAGACGGATAACATCTAGTCGGAAAGTTAGGCCCTCACGTAATTCGCCGCCTAAAGAAAGTAGTACTAATAGTAAACTTTCTTTACCACAAGCACCCACACTTAATGTTGTTGCTCCACGTAAGCAAGTATTTGTGTCCAAACTATCGTCTGACACTACTTGTGAATCTGTTGCAGCATACATTTCAAGTAAATATACGGCAAATGTGTACGTTACTAAATTTAATTATAGTACACCTCGCGAAATAGCGTCTATTAAAATAAGTGTCCCTCACGACTCTTTAACAGTTATTTGTGACCCAAAATTTTGGCCACCGCAAATGATTGTTCATGAATTTAAGTAAAAAAGGCGACCTGAACAACCTCAAGCAATGTCGCAAAAACCTAGACCTTTGTCAAGACATAATCCTTATTAAATACCAGAATGTTAGAGGACTTTTATCCAAACTCAAAATACTATTTTTGAGTAGCATCACTGCGGACGGCAGTCCGCGCTAGTGACGAAAGCAGACCCCAAAAACTCACACGTAGTGAAGTTTGCTGGGCTGCAGGCCACTAGCTATATATACACGCAATATTGGATATAGAGATCGGCTGGACCGATCGCAATGTGTTATATATCATTCGAAAGGTAATTCCGGTTGGTTTTAATATGACATACTTTTATCTCCGATCTGTCAGATATTTTTCGAGATATAGCCGTTTGCAAATCTTTGTCAAACTTTGCACGTTTGAATGTGGAGCTTCGGCTGGAGCATAAAGCCCCAATTTTTAAATGTAGATAGTTGGTAGAGTTGAATACGCGTCGAACGGTACCTCACTCACCCAAATCGGACTATCCATTCCAAAGATAATGGAATTTTAAAATTTTGATGACGTCATCGAGCTGAGATGAAAATCTTGTGTGTTGGTTTGTCTGGACCAATCTTTAAGATATCGGAATGAATTTTCTTGAGCGTGTTACTTCCAAAAATCTAAAAAACTTTCGTTCCACAACTTTTTTGAAAAACCGCTAGTTTGGCGGGAAAAGGCTAGAATAGTTGAAAATTCAATTGAAAACTGCGGCCAAACCATAGACCCTATGAAAATTTTTTTTACATCACTCGAAAGGTTATCAAAATAGCTTTAATATAAGTCTAAACTAATTCTGTAAGATTATTACATGATGTAAAAATTACATAATTAATTTTTTTTTTTACTCTTTGTGAATTTGCAAAAAATTGAGTCCTTAAGTTTGTATTTTTCATTATTTATTCTAAAGCGGGGAGACATTGCGCAAATTTTGATATATAACACTTGTCAGGCAAAATTCGGGTTGACAAAATATAGCGTTTTCAGATTGGTGCCGTAAAAAAATCCTGTCGAGGTATCAGCTGTTAGATTGGAGCTGGTGGGCCCGTTAGTGCCTAATGAGAGAAAAGTTTAATGTGATATGATGCCAATGTTAACTACGGATCGATTGGTACCTCAATAATCCAAATCCGTTAACTCGTTTGAAAGTTATTATAATATTAAGTCGTATATTACAGTATCAAAATTTTATGTGAATTTTAGTTTGTTTGCATGTTTACGCAATTAATAAGAAAACGGCGCCTACGATTTTGGTATATTTTCAATATATCATAGCTAATGAAATTATGCAACTTTAGGTATATAGGTCATATCTGGAATAATTCGTTTTGCCAAGATATTAAATTTTTAAATTACACATATTTTCCTTTGTGAGTTTTAAGAAAAACAGCAACGGTGAGAAATGTAAGAATTATCACGGCCTTGTAAACATAATTGCAATTTAGAGCATTCTACGAAGCAGCGTCGTTGGCTCAGTGGTTAGAGTGTCTGACTCTTACGCGCACATTCGAGGTTCAAATAAAGCTAGCGGCTTTAAGTTTATTTTAATTTTATAATATTTGTAGCAGTTTAATTTTTTTTTTTTTGAATTGCAATCGATTTATCATATCCCATATAATTCCTATTCGTAACTTTTTCATCTTAACAACAGAATGGACTAGAAGAACATGTAAGGATAATTACAGCTATGCAAACAAAGCTGCAATTTAGCAGGGGACTTGGTAAATAGCTCGTTGGATTTTCCTTAGTGTCAGAACAGCAGCGACGAGAGCAAAATGTAATGTCAATTACAGTTCCTTAAACAAAGTTACAATTTAGCACGCACCTGACGGTAGGCTCGTTGGCTTAATGGTTGATGGGTTAGACCTACATGCGAGAGGTCCCGGGTTCGAACTCTAGGATATTCTGTCGTCCGATTTTTTTAAATTTTCACCATTTTAATTTAAATTTGTTTAATTTTTAAATTTGATTGGAAACTATTTTTGCAAATATTTGAATAGTACTTATTTAAACATTAAGTCTAAGCCACTCTGAGATGGAATGAAAAATCTTGTATTCTTGAAAATTTATGCAATTTATTAAAAATGGCGCCTATTCATTTTTATCAATTTTTAATATATGTATTACATCAATTGAAATTCAATATATTACAAACATTGAAATTCTACAAATGTTTGTACATATATAACCTTTTGTCGGGGATAATTCTTTTTAATTCTCTTTAATTGGAATTCCAAAAATTTCTGATATCCCCAAAAAAAAAACCTCTACACGAGGTAAAAATCTAGTGACGAAAGCATATTATTAGCACAATATTAATTTTAATATATAAACTATTCTAATATAAAAAATAGTTTGGTTAATTACACAAATGCTGCACCTTTTTGCGCAATGTGCGGAATGCCAAACTATTTTTTATATTAGAATAGTTTATATATTAAAATTAATATTGTTCGTCACAAAATTTGATATCAGTAATTTTAGGGCGTGAATATGCTTTCGTCACTAGATTTTTACCTCGTGTAGAGGTTTTTTTTTTGGGGTTTCCTTTGACTCTGACTTTATCGCTTTTTCTGAGCTTGGCTAACTCCAACGATTGCGAAATTTTGTCAAACAATTACTCTATGTATAGATGCGATCGATTGTTTCGTCGAGATGGTGGTGTGCTGATTGCCACTAAATCTACTCTTCAATCGAAACGTATTTCTTTTACTGTGCCTCCTGAAGTTGAAATCGTTGCTGTTAAAGTTACGTTTCCACATCAAACCATTTTTGTCACTTGCTCCTACATTCCACCATCTTCTGATATTCAAGGTTATATACAACATATTGCTTTTTAAAAGAAGTCTTCCTTCAAGTTTGTTGTGTTGGGCGATTTTAATTTGCCTAACATTTCATGGTCTTTCTTCAATAGTGCAAACTATCTTGTTCCTTTACAACAACATGATTTTCTAGATATTTCAAATGAACTTTGTCAAGAATCGCTTGAATAGAATCCTTGATCTGGTATTTATCAATGACTTTGCAAATACTGCCGTCCCCAGATCATTCCCACTATCAGTCCCTGAAGACTTACAGCATCCTGCTCTAGAAATTTCTATTTCAATTTTTAAACCTCTTAATTGCAAACAAGAACCTAGTCGCTGTTTTCGCAAAGAATATTATTCACTGCTTAATGAACTTATTCTTGCAACCGACTGGTCCTTTTTAGAAAAAGCGGTGGACATTAATACTGTCCTTACTACCTTCTATATGACCTTAAACACGCTCCTTGATGTGTGTATCCCCAATTTTATACCGTTGTCGTGTTCATCAAAGCCCCTTTGGTTTACACCCAGACTATCTTATTTAAAAAATTTAAAATAAAAATATTTCAAAAAGTGTAAGAAGTCTGGTTCAAGATTTGAGTGTTCAAAATATTCTGTGGCCAAGTCGAAATTTGCTCTGCTAAACACTTTTGCTTTTTACTTTTTGTCGACAGACAGTTTCCCGTGACCCCAAACAATTTTATAAATTTGTTACCTTGAAGCGTAAATCTTCGAATTTACCTTAGTCTTTTTTTCTTGGGACTGATATAGCCAGTGACTATTCTGCAGCTGCTGAACTTTTTGCTTAATATTTCCAATCAACCTATTCTCCTATTTCCCTCATAATAAGACGAGTTAAGTCTTATCCTTATAACATAATATCCTCTAATAGTATCTTTGCTCCCAATGTCTCTTACAACACCCTCTTCTCTTCTATTATGTCTTTAAAATCCACTTTCTCTCCTGGGCCTGACAACATTCCTAGTTATGTCCTAAAGGAGTGCTGTACTTCTCTAACCGCACCGATGCAAAAGCTTTACAATCTTTCCCTGGAATCTTCAGTCTTTCCACATATTTGGAAAGAATCCTATATCATTCCTCTCCACAAACAAGGTGGTAAGTCTGATATTTCTAATTACAGAGTCATTGCAAAGCTACCTGCTATTCCTAAGCTTTTTGAAAAAATCCTTGTTTCGTCTTTGTAACATCTCTGTAAATCAATTATTTCTCCTGTCCAACATGGCTTTGTAAGGGGTCGGTCTACCACAAACAATTTGCTTGAATTTTTCACCTTGGTAAATGAGGCATTTCAAAAGAAAAGGCAAACTGATGTTATTTATACTGCCTTCAGTAATGCCTTTGACTCCGTGAACCACAACCTATTACTCCATAAACTAGAATGTATAGGCTTCCCTCTCGCCTTTTTAAGTTGGATATCCACCTACTTAAAAGGTAGAACACAAAAAGTGATCCTTAGGTCTACCGGTTCTAGTTCGGTTCAAGTTACTTCTGGTGTACCTCAAGGTAGTCACTTGGGACCTTTATTTTTTACCCTTTTCATTAACGACCTTCCCTCCATCCTATCTCATTCTTACATTCTTAATTATGAAGATGATGTTAAGCTGATTTTATCATACACTGATCTACTACTTCATTATCGTTTACAAGACGATTGAACGCTATGCAATTATGGTGTTCGGCCAATAAATTGTATCTTAATTGTTCTAAGTGTATGCTCATGACATTTAACAGCACTTGGCCCCATTTATTCAGTTTTACGATTGACAATACGCTATTGCATCGTATTTCTACAGTGAAAGATCTTGGAGTTTTATTTGATTGCAAATTGAACTTTAATTTGCACATCTCCACAATAATTAATAAAGCCAGAGGAGAACTTGGTTTTATTAAACTCTGGTCGAAAGAATTCAACGACCCTTTTACCACTAAACTCCTTTATATCTCTTTAGTCCGTCTTATCCTGGAATACTGTTCATGTATATGGTGTCCTCAATACAGTAATAACCAGGATCGGATTGAGTCCGTTCAAAAACAGTTTTTGCTCTTTGCCCTACGTGGTTTAAACTGGGATCCCAACCTTTGTTTACCATCGTACTCAAGTAGACTTCCTCTTCTGAATCTTCCATCTTTAGTCCATCGTAGAAAAACTCTTGGTGTGATTTTTCTTCACAAATTGATTATTGGAGAGATTGATTCTAGTTTCCTCTTAAATCAACTAAATTTTTCGGTCCCCCTTAGGCTCACCAGAAATTACCAGCCTTTAGCTCTTCCTACATGCACTACTGATTATGCTTTACACAGTTCATTTTGTGTTTCATGTGCAAATTACAATAGTCTTTGCCACGTTATATCTGCAGAACTCTCTCTCGCCGCTATTAAACACTCCATTTTCCTATTCCCTTCGAGAAATCCTTAACCGTACTTTATCTAATACTTAAATATAACTTATAATATAATAACTAATACTTATTCTTATACCTATACTTACAACTTTTATAATAAAACTATTATTATTTTTCATTATAATACTTACTCTTATATTATGAAGTATACTGCTAATGCATTAATAATTTAAATTTATACCTATACCAATCCTAACTTTAATACTAATACTTATTGATCTGATTGGGTTTTTTCTGGGTTTTTTCCCCAATCCTTGCAACAAATGTTGGATCATTGAAAGTCATAATTTTGTTTACCCCTTTAAAGCGATCTCAAATTTTTTTTATACCCTGTGCCCATTAAAAATGGGCAAAAGCGGTATAATGAATTTGTGTGAATGTATGTAACAGGCAGAAGGAAGTCTCTCCGACCCTATAAATTGATTGACATCTGTCCGTCTGTCTGTCTGTCTGTCCGTCCGTCCCTCCGTTCGTCTGTATGAACGCGTCGATCTCAGAAACTATAAGAGCTAGAGACTTCAAATTTCGAATGTAGGTTCCTGAATACCATATGCAGATCAAGTTTATTTTTAATTCTCGATATCTCACCCCCGCCCACGCAAATAAAAGAAAACCTGAAATTCCAAGATAATTCAGCCTAACTTGACTGATAGTTGAAGTATAACTCACGCTGAGCCATTTGCTGCAAGTTTCATCGCGATCGACCCATAAATAAGGCAGATATTAAGGAATTTGTTTTAATTCCATTTTTTGGCAAAAGCGAGAGAGCATATGAAAATTCCATTTGCGCAAACGAGAAAGCATATGATAATCTGATGATGTGCGCTGTTGGCTCTGTGTGGCGCCATACATTGAGTCAGTGTGGCGCGATACATGGAGTCAGCGCAAAATACTGACAGCCACACTCAGAACTATACATTGTAACGTAAATTAATATTAGCGATCGTTTACACGCATGTTTGTTAAGATAACACAGCTTAAATTAACAGAATAACAACGCTAAGCAATTTGCTGCAAGTTTCAGGACTCTAATTTTAATATTTTTCGTTTTATGGGATCTCAAAAATTTTGTTCGCGATTTACGGAGGCGGAAGGGGGCGTGTCAAAATTTTAAGATAAACTTGATCTGCTTAGTCCATAGACGAACCACCATACCAAATTTAGTGACTCTAGCTCTTATTGTCTCTGAGATCTAGGCGCTCATACAGACAGACGGACAGACGGACGGACGGACAGACGGACATGGCTATATCGACTCGGCTGGTGATACTGATCAAGAATATATACTTTATAGGGTCTGTCGGACTTCCTTCGACCTGTTACGCACATTTTGACAAACTTTATAGACCCTTTTTTACTGTGCCCATTAAAAATGGGCAAAAAAGTCTATAATGAATTTGTGTGAATGTATGTAACGGTCAGAAGGAAGCATCTCCGACCATATAAAGTATATATATTCTTAATCAGTATCAATAGCCGAGTCGATTGACACCTGTCTGTCTGTCTGTCCGTCTGTCCGTCTGTATGAAAGCGTGGATCTCAGCAACTATAAGAGCTAGAGACTTCAAATTTGGAATGTAGGTTCCTGAATACCATACGCAGATCAAGTTTATTTTCAATTTTCGATATCAAGTCCCGTTGGTTTTAAAATTGGAAAAATCACCATAACATAAGCAATCAACAAGGATCTCTCCAGTTTATTTAACGTGGCGTCTTCCAACGTAGGATTACAATCACGGTATCCGTATATGCAAGCATACGATACAGCGAGTCTGGTATAATGCGCCAACTAACGCCCCTCAGAGATGCCCGCAGAGGCTTGCATCTCGTCGGTACCAATTTAAATGCACACTATCGGTTGTACATTTCCCCTTGGTAAGGGGCGAAGCATCCAGCAGCTTCTCTCCGGCGTTGAAACGCAACGCTACGCAACCACAGCCACCACGAACTCCCACTAGGGGGCCGACCTCAATGAGAAGTCTTGGAGAAACTATCTCAACCCGTGGTACCGAAATTAAGGGATCGGTATCCCCTCCCCATTTAGCTCCGACAAGCTCGGCAATTGGGTCGTCCGGTTGTTCCTTTAGTCGTCTCGTACGACAAGCGGTAACGTACTGTGGTGAAATTCTAAGACCCGCCAGCCACACGGGTGAGTGCCAGTTTTAGCTTTGCAGCTCGGAACTGACAGTCCAGGTATCTCATTAGTCGCTTCGTACGACAAGCAGAGATGAAACTGTGGAGGAATTCTAAGACCCGCCTCCCACACGGGTGGCATAACATAAGCAATGTTAAAGCTAGAGACTTGAGCTTTGGCACACATGATAAAAAGCTTGTGTTTATTGTGTCCTGAAAATTTCATCGCGATGCCCCGCCCCCTTCGCCCATAACTCGGAAGAGCTGATAACAAGAGCAGTTTTATAGCTAGAGACCTGAGATTTGGCACACATAATAAGTATCCTACTCTCATGTGTGCTACAAATTTCAGTACGATCGGATAATGAATTCAAAAGTAATTCAAGAAACAAATTTATGCAGCGCAGTAGCAGCGCAGTCGCTGCGCCGCGTCGACGATATAATGAACGAAAAGACGCGTTTGTTCATGTATGTATGTTTGATTTGCCATTCGTCTGCTGTGGCGCTAAACATAAACAATCAACAGTCGCAGTCCAGTGTTGCCAGACTATTGCAACCTACCTATTCTCGATGCAAGCAAAATCGACTTCAAATCCCATTATAATGAAAATACTTTTTTTTAGGACCTGCACAGGGTATCCTACTGTCGCGCCCGCTCGACTGATCGGCTTGTTACTACTGGCATTGAACCTAAAAAGTTAATTTTCTTGAAAAGTTGCAAAAAGTTGCAAAAATGTTTATACATTTCACGATCACAAAACATCATATTAATTTATTAAATTGGAATTAGCTTGAATCCGTTTGAATCCCTTTAGTGGCATTCCACTGAAGTCAGGTGATTGCTATTATGAAAATGATAGTTTTAAGGATATGTTCTACATCAAAGTATGACTAAATGAGATAAGCACAAGAAACAAACAAAAATTATTTTCATAAAACTTACCTTTATCTTTAAAAAAAACCAATAAACTTGTTTTGGAACTAATTTTTAAAATTTTTCTGACGCAAATCTTACTGACGTGCAAATCGGCTGGAAATTTTTCTGCAACAAGTGCAGAAACATATTTTGACTTTGAAAGCTCACAGCTGATCAACTATCGATAAAAAATTTAAACGATAAGTGTTTCTGACATCAGTGGGATGTCAGTTATAAAGAAAAAAAAAATTTGGCGGCTAGCTCCACTTTGAATTTTGAATTAAATGCAGCTAATTTCGCCAAATCGACCACTGTGCGATGGCTGATTGTGACGTTAAAGTCGGTGCTATTGCTTAAGCAATAAACAGGCATAGCAAGTCAAGCTTTTTTAAATTTCCGGAAAAATATAAATAAACGGCATATTCAATCTTTGGCAACCACCAAAGCGATGAGCTGCGCCCAAATAAGGGCAGAGTTAAAGTTGAAAGTAACAAGACAGCGGGTGCAACAAATATGCAGAAAAGATTTGGGTCTCCAATATGAGTCCAAGGTGCATAAACCAAAGCTATTTCATCGACATAAAATGGCCCGACTTTCTTTTTATGAAAAATATAAATTTTGGGACTATGATTGCAAAAGAGTCATCTTCAGTGATGAAAAAAATTAATATAGACAGGCCAGATGAAAACCAAAAGTATTGGTGGGACCCAAGGAATCCCCGGCAGACTTGCCACATACGCATCCAAGGTGGTGGATCACTCATGGTCTGGGCGGCTTTTAGTGCCCTTGGGAAGTCACCAATATGCTTTGTACCAGGTCGGCTGAATGCGAAAATGTATACGGATCTTTTGGACAGCGAGCTTATACAATTTGCAGAAGAGTTCCATGGCATGGATTGGATCTTTTAGCAGGATAACGATCCTATACACGTTGCACGGTATACGATGTCGTTTTTCGAGGCTGCAAATATCCCATTAATGCAAGTCCTGACTTAAATCCAATTGAGGACCTTTGGGGCATCCTATCATCCAAAGTTTATAGAGGTGGAAGACAATTCGACACCCTAAAAAATTTAAAAAAGGCCATTGCGCAGGAATGGGTCAATATTGACATATGCAATTGGTCTAGCAGCAGAAGGGAAACACTATAAACTACTAAAACAACAACAAAAATTTGAATTGAAATGTAAATAACTTCATAAAATCGTAATTTCTTACCTAATTGTACATTTTGCACATATATCAACTTTCTATGAAATAATTTTTAACGCTAATTTGTTATTGATCAAATAATTGAACACTAAATATGTTTAAGATTTTCAATGATCTATACCTACTGCCTATATACAAACAAGCCGAACAGTCGGGACCCCGACCGTAATATACCCTGTGGGTCTACAGGAACACGCACAAATTCACTCCAGATGAAATTATCTAGTAATTCGATTTTAAATTTGTGGGCAATGGTGGCGTGGTATCGTGATAAAATTTTCTGGACACATTTATTACAAGATATTCATCATGTGTGCTAAATATCAGCTACAAACTGCTTGCTTTATGAGCTTTTACTTAATTTGTGGGCGAACGGGGCGTGGCATAGCAATTAAATTTTCTGGACACATCGACAACAAAATATTCATCATGTGTCCCAAATCTGAAGTCTAGCTGTAAAATTGCTCTTGTTATGAGATTTTCCATTTTGTGGGCGAAAGGGGCGTGTCAAGGTGATAAAATTTATTAGAGACATCAACCCCAAAATATTCATCATGTGTGCTAAATGTCAAGTCTTTAGCTGTGAAATTGCTCTTTTTATGAGGTTTTTTTTTTTCTTGCTTTATGAGATTTTACTTAAATTGCGGGCGAAGGAATTTGTGTGACGTGATATCAAAATAAAAGATAAACTTGATCTGCCTGCAAAAATTACCAATTCTGGGAGACCCAGCTCAAGCTTCGAGCTCTTACCATCTCTGAGATCCTTTCGTTCGTACGGACGGACCGACAGACCGACGGACAGACGGACATGGCTATATCGACTCGGCTTTTAATGCTGATCAAGAATATGTATATACTTTATGGGGTCGGCCATGCTTCCTTCTGCTCGTTACATACTTTTAACAAACTTATTATATCCCCACAGGGCAGAGGTGCGCAGCGCCTATGCACACGACGCACATTTGTTTTTGTATTGCACACAGCATATGGAAGTGTGTGAGCTTACACAAGGGTATGCTTCTGGCGCACATTGCAAATTACTCAAACAATTTTTTTACATTTTGCTTTCCGTCAACTTTCGTTGCTGGCAAAACAAAAACAATTTCATTTCGGTGCTAATCCGAATGTATTTTGTAGTTGGGTTATCGTTTACTGTACACTGAAACACGAAAAACTTCACTTCGTTGTAAACAGTA
This sequence comes from Drosophila histrio, assembly GCA_958299025.2. Taxonomy (NCBI): domain Eukaryota; kingdom Metazoa; phylum Arthropoda; class Insecta; order Diptera; family Drosophilidae; genus Drosophila; species Drosophila histrio. The sequence goes on from OY282582.1 coordinate 4,110,786, forward strand.
TGATGCGTGAGTTATGCAAATGTCATCACTTACCTCGTCCCCACTACTTAAGTCTAAACTGTCAACACCCCCACCATTATCAATAATGCGGCCTGGTCTGCAATCCACTTTAATGTAAGCAAACCCGAACTACTTTAATGTAAACATCATAGGCTCAGCACATTGACATAATCATAGCTGGCCCGAAGATCACACTAACCACTCAAAACGTTGACATAAACATATCTGGAGCAAAGATCACATTAGCTATCACACACCAATACAAGCCCATAGTATAAACAAAGAGTGGCAAAGCCATCCAATAGAATTATGTTAGAAGTATACGTTTGTAGAGCGCTAAGCTCAGTTGACACCCAACCCTGAATCGAACCACGTCAAAATAAAACATATAATTATTACGAGTGTTGTATTCTTTTCTTTATTGTGAACTCAATCAATATAACTGGCGCAGCCGGTCTGAAACGGACAAATAAATTACACTAAAAGTGATTTCTTGCAAAAACAGCTAAAGGCATAAGCAGAATCATATAGTGCAATATAAAAAAGTATAAGTGGCATAAAAAAGAGACTAAGTCATAATTGTGTCACCTAAAACTGCGAAGTACTTAATAGTAAATATGGCAAACGGAAGTGAGGAGATGCAGAGGTACATCCAAGCACTCACTCAAATAATTGCGCAGCAACAACATGATCTTGTCATTGTAAATCCCCTTACAAGACAAGGAACAACATCGAAAAAGAAACCAGATACCTTCAAACGGTTACTGGAATAGAAGGAACACTGCATGGATTCATCGCGTCGGTGGATCAAGTGATGCAGGAATACGGAGACGACGCGGACCAAGTCTTCAGCGTAATTTTCAACACAAAAATCCAAGGGCAAGCACGAACCGTACTCAACATTAACACACCAACATCATGGGAACAATGCAAGGAGAAACTTCGAAATCACTATCGACCAAGAATGGACCAGATGGGTCTCACAAGGAAAATCAACAATTTGAAAGTTATCAGCATTAGAGACCTGGATATCAAAGTAAGATACATTGTAGAAGAAATAACTGATTTTGCAGTATTCGAAAATAATGAAAACCTTGTTAACATACTTAGTGCTTTATTAATACAAAGAATTAAAGAATTAGCATCAGGTTCCATGGCAGTTTCATTAATGCCCCTTACTACAGTACCAGCAGTCAGAGAGGAAATAGCTAAATATATTGGCCGAAATTTTGGTAACTTAAATCAAAGATTACTAATTCAAAGAAGTTTTGATAACAATGGATCAGGTAATAGGAATGACCAAAAGATTGAAAACAATCAACAAACAAGTGCAAGCAATAATTTTAGAAATAACAATATGCAAGCAAGCCAGAACACAAGACGCCATTATAATAACAATCAAGAACAAAATCAGTATAATTACAATCAACAACAAAATCATAATAATAACTATAATCAGCAACAGAGCCGAAAGTATAATAACAATCAACAACAAAATTATAATTATAATAATAATCAAAACCAAAATCAGAACTATAACAATACTCAACCAAACAGAAATCAAAGTAATAAGATTCATCAAAATAATAATGTTCAACCACAAAATCCTCAAGACGCAATGAGTGTAGACAATTTAGCAGAAGAAGATAATAAGAGCACAACAAGTGAGATTCCCCAAGATTTTTTTACCCAACAGCCTTGGATGAATTAAAAATATTAATAGAAGGAACAATTGAGGGATTCAGATTCTTATTTTTGGTGGACACTGGATCCACAATTAGCATAATAAATACAAATAGAGTACAGCAAAATGTTTACGAAATAATTGAAAAATACACAAATACTATTCATACTATTAACACAACCTTTAAAACTAATAATTATTTGGTAAAAACCAAAGCACCGGTTGAATTTCAATATTCACCAGCAGTGCATGCAAAATGGGTGGCCTTACCCCTAGACAAATCATATGATTTTCTATTGGGCATGGATTTCATTCAAAGAAATGTTAAAAATATTGATTTTAATAAAAAAACAATACACTTAATTAATAATGTCGAAATTCCATTCTTGTCCAAGATTCCTAAAGAAACTTGCGTACTAGAAGTAAGTGAAATTGATGACTTCAATATAAATAGTTTAAATACAGAAAAAAGCGAAATTATAAAAATATTGAATAAAAAATTTAAAGGGTTATATTACAAGGAAGGTGACCAACTTACAAACACAAATACAGTTGTACACAGTATAAAAACTACAACGGACCAACCAATAAATTCCAAAATTTATAGGTGTTCTCCAAAATATGAAGAAGAAATCAGAAAGCAAATAATTGAAATGGAAAAAAATGGCATTATCAGGAAAAGTAGAAGCAAATATAGTTCACCCATATGTATGGTACTAAAGAAAATTGATAATTCTGGAGTACAAAAGTATAGATTGTGCGTAGACTATCGTCGATTGAATCATGTAACAGTCTCAGATAAATACCCATTACCCCTTATGGATTTAATATTAGACAAACTTGGCAGGGCTCAATATTACAGTACATTAGATTTGGCAAAAGGCTATCATCAGATTTTGATGGCTGAAGAAGACATAGAAAAAACTGCATTCGTATCACCAATGGGACTTACGAATATATTAGAATGCCATTTGGACTAAAAAACGCACCAGCAACTTTCCAAAGACTAATGAACGATATTTTAAGAGATTACATAAACAAAATATGTGTGGTATATTTGGATGGTATATTAATATTCTCAACAACTTTAGAAGAACATAAAAACTCTTTAGAAAAAATTTTTCGAAAACTTCAAGATCACAATTTAAAAATTCAGGCAGATAAATGTTCATTCATGAAACAAAACACTGAGTTTTTAGGTCATGTACTTACAAAAGACGGCATACAACCAAACCCAAAGATATTTTAGCTATTCCAATCCCGAAAACAGAAAAACAACTTAAAGGTTTCTTAGGTATGACAGGATTTTACAGAAAATTCATTAAAGATTACTCAAAGATCGCATATTCTATGATCAAATATTTACAAAAAGGGAACACAATTAATGGAAATGACCCAGAATATATTGATTCATTCGAAAACTTAAAAGCACTCATAAGTTCACATCCAATATTAAAATTTTCAGAATTTGATAAACAATTTACAGTAACAACAGATGCAAGTGATTTTGCTATTGGCGCAATTTTGTCACAACAAGGTCAACCAGTGGCATTTGTATCAAGAACTTTAAATAAACATGAGAAACATCAGCGCAACTGACAAAGAGTTCTTAGCCATTGAAAATACAAAGAACACAGTTGACGTAGCGACGCGGCGAAATGATGTACACAGCTCGGAATTCGGTTTTAGACTGATCTGCCGAAAGACTCGGCAGGTTTATTGAGAACAATTGCATTATCTTAAACTACTTATATCTATGCCTAAGTTTATCATCAGTGACAGTGACAATCAATATTTATCAGACCATAGTCATTTTAGGGTTACATTATTTATGACGCTACACTTGGTATCGTCTTCTTATCATATGCAGATGGTGTGAAAACGCCTTATCTTTATGCATGTCCGTTCCCATACCACGCTGCTGCAATTTAGGGACTTTATTTATTTGGGTCCGCTATTTATCAGCATAGTACGATTGCGTGCTGGGTGAAAACTTATCTTCTATGCTCTAATGGGAACCCTATATCTTACAACTAGTATAAGATTAAACATTCTGGCCCTGTTGAAAGGTTTACCTTTCAAATACACTATGTTCATATATTTGACGGTCAAGCCCTGATGACTTGTATATTTGATTATGTTTATATAGTTAACATGTGGATATATATATGTGTAACATTCTTAGTTTTTTAGTTTTAAATTTTACTTAATTAATATATATAATATCGTAATTTCAGAATTTGTAATGTTACTTATATTTTGTATATATTTATATGTATATAATTTTTGTTGTATTAGTAGATCTAAAATGTTTCTTTTTATACCTTTCTTTTGTTATAAGGTATATTTTTTCCACAAATATGCCTTTAGCCTTACCCTAGTAATTTAGATTAATTTTTTTTTATTTTTTTTTTTATATACTAACATTTGTGTTGTATGCATAAATCTAACTAAGACGCGGCAGGGCAATTATGGCAGGCAAAAATTGAGACGACATCTGGCAGACTCGTTTGAATAAGCAGACGACTCCCACGATGATTGCTGTTATCACAATTGCTGTAGTGACACTGGAGGTGTAGTGAGCTGCATGATGTAGGTCCAGGTCAACAGGGAATCCTAGGATCCGCCCTTGACGTGGCAGATCAGGAATTTTAAACGTGCTCAATTCTCCTTCCACCTTGATGTGCTCCATCGCCGGTAGCTGAGAAGTCAGATTGAGTACTGGGATCCAAAAGTCGACATCTGTGGTGAGGTCTTCGTATGCCCAGAGACTGACATCCTCTGAGTGGAGATAACACCCTGGGTGTAATTGAATAATTCCTTGACCATACAGTCCAATTGTCTTTGGCTTGCTCTCGCAAAATACATCAGCGGAGATTTCGGTTGGAATTGAGAACAACCACAAGTTTGGCTTATGAAGCTGATACCAAACATTTTTAGGCTGCATTATATTTACGTAACAGCTTTCTGGTATCGTTGATCTCTTGAGGAGCAGCAGCACTTCACAGTTAGTCGCTGAGTTCACGTTGAATAATGGATGCCGTTGTACACAAAATGTTAGGTCGCTCATTTTGTGGCAGTGATCCCAATTATTTTCAGACATGCCGTAGTATACTGTTTTCGCGTCGTCCATTAAGACATATTTGAATTCAGACTTAATGCTGACGAATCGACCACTGTGTAGAACAGGCTGCGGGTACACTTCCCATGCACGTAGTTTTTTATGATTTATCAGCGGGATCCTTATGTTGAAAAGAAGAGCTGAACTTGTTGTCCGTGTCGTTATTTTGGCGATCCTGCCGAGCTCAATCGGATCCAGTGTTGGTAGCTGAACACCTTCTGGCATGTTTAGGACAATTCTTTGGATTTGCTTCTGAAATTGTGTGGTCGGAAGCAAACTATCCAAGAAATTTCCATTATTGTTCCAGATTATGTTAATCATCTCTCGCTGTAAATGCTCGAATGCATCCATGGCCATTGACAATGTCTCATATGTGGCGATAAACACTTCATGGTCAATTACTGTGTTTAAGGCGTTCTTCACTGAGTACATTGCAGCATTTATTTTATTGAAATTACTCCAAATAACTTCATTTTGTTTTTTCATCACTTCGACGGTTGCATCCTGCACAGACGATTGATTGCGTAGCAGGCCGAGTAAGTATTCCTCATTGTCTCTACTTTGTTGAACCATTTGAAGAAGTTCATCGGCGCTGTCTTCATCCATTAATCCAAAAACAGCATGATAGATCGTTCCAAAGGCCTTCAGTGGTGCTCTTGGTATGCGTTGTGGTTTCCTTGCCTGAGTTTGCTTGATGATGTCGTCATGCTGCTGGAGCCTTATAGCTTTATTTGCCAGCAGTGACATCATTGTGTCGATGTGCGAATCATTTTTTAATTTCGCCCTAATCGTCAATAGCGATGCCCACGATTCTTCCACTCGATGCTTAAACACGCCGTAGTCCTCCAGATCTGCATGGATTATCACGTTCCATGCCGTCCTTGATAGTCCCACAATGCCCTGATCTTCATAAAATAGCCCTGCCTTATTATTACTATTTGTTATTTTTTGACAATATGACTTATTTATGATACTTAAAAATGTTAAATAAAAAATTAAAATGTTTTTATTTTTGATCTTTTTTGTTACTTTAGGCTTACTTGTGGAAATATGTGATTTTTTTGGGGTTTCATTTAATATTGCAGTTTGAGTCTTTTGTTTACTACAATTAACTTCAATTTCGTCTTCAGTAGGAAAAGGACAAACATTGTGTGTGGATCTCAGCACCACTCCATTGCTGGTCCTTACCTCTACCATTCTACAAAGCCCATCTTTACCTATAATGGGCTTGGTTACCCTTCCCCTCCTCCAACTCGTTTGAGCTAGGTTATCGTCTTTTAATAGAACGAGGGTACCAGGTTTTATATTTCTTTTGGAATTATTCCATTTGTACCTTTTTTTGCAACTCGGACAAATATTCAACGGACCATCGCTTCCAAAATTCTTCAGAATTTAGTTGCACTGCTTTCCAGTGATCTCGGAAACCCTTGTAACTTTTATTTTCACTATTATCTATTATTGTGGACATGGCTTCCCCCAGTAGGAAATGTGCTGGAGTCAGAACTTGCAAGTCGTTAGGGTCGTTTGATAACGGTGTTAAAGGTCTAGAGTTTAAAACAGCTTCAATTTGCGTCATCAAAGTCGCTAATTCTTCGAATTTCATTATACCCTCCGTAACTTTTTCAAAATGTTTCTTATCAGATTTGACACACGCCTCCCATAGCCCTCCTACATGAGGTGCTCTTACTGGTATGTTTATCCACTCGATTTGCTGTTGTGCGCAGAATTCATTAACCTCGGTTTGCTGTTTTTTAAATAGCTCATTAATTTCATTTAACGCATTAGCCGCTCCAATGAAATTTGTGCCATTATCGGAGTATATCTTTCTTGGACAACTGCGTCTTCCGATAAATCGTTTTAAGGCTCCTAGAAATGCTGCTGTTGTCATATCTGATACCACCTCTAAGTGAGCAGCTTTTGTTGCGAAGCAAACAAAAACACATACATATGCTTTGTCCATTCTTTTACCCTTTATTTTATGATGAATCATTATGGGCCCTAAGAAATCAATTCCAACATTTAAGAACGGCCTAGTCTGTATTACTCTATCTTCTGGTAGGCAGCCCATCATCTGATGTATGGGTCTTGGCTGCGCTCTAAAACATCGATAACACTGTTTAACTACCTTTGAAGTTAGTTGTTTGCCTCTAAGCGGCCAAAAACCTTGACGCATTATAGCTAGCAGCCCTTGAGGGCCCACATGCAAATGTTTCTCGTGCAAGTACACGGTCATAAGATGTACCCACTCATCATCATATGGTAAAAGAACTGGATGTTTTGCATCAAAACATAAATAAGCATTCTGAATTCTACCTCCTACTCGTATTATGTTATTTTCGTCCAATATAGGAGCCAAAGACTTTATATTTGATGTGCCAGGAAGTTCCTTATCGCGTTTTAACAGCTTATACTCATCTGAAAAATGTTCCTTCTGAATTGTTCTTACAATAAGGGTTAACGATTTCTTTTTTATTTCAACCAAGTTTGTAATTTTTGATTTTCTGCATTTTAATATAAACATAAGAACATTTGCTAAGACATTTTGCAGAAAAACAAATCTATTTTTGTGGTTTATTTTTCTAAACATTGGGTCTGTTTTACTTAACAATACTTTAAAACTGTTTTTTCTTTTTGGGATCTCAACGTTTTCTTCAAACTTTAGGTTCTTCACCTGATCACCAGATATTACAAATTGGGGTCCCTGGAACCAAAATTGGTCGTTAACAAGATCCCTAGGGTAAGCACCTCGTGAGATTATATCAGCAGGGTTATTTTTTGTGTCTACATAATTCCAATTTGAAACATTTGAATTTAATTGAATAGAATTAACTCTATGAGACACAAAGGTTTAAAGTGTTGCAGGGTCAAGCTTCAGCCAGCAGAGAACAATTTTTGAATCAGAATAAAAATGAATTGAATCAAACTTCATTTTTAAACTTTCCAATACCTTGTTTGTCAACTCCGTTAATAGGGTTGCGGCACACAATTCCAGACGAGGAAGGGATAATATTTTTGTTGGAGCTACTCTGGATTTAGAAGTAGCTATATTAACGTAGATTTTTCCATCCTGGCTCATGGATTTTATATAGATAACAGCTCCATATGCCTTAATGGATGCGTTTCGCATTATCTCCTATTATTCTCCTCGGAATCGTTATATTATTAAGCATAGGTAGTTCAGCTCTAAATCTTTCCCATACATTTAATATTTCTCCAGAAATTTCTTCGTCCCAGTCCCTTTTTTCTTTCCACAGTTCCTGGATCAGAATTTTAGCACTTACTGTGACTGGATTCACTAATCCTAATGGATCAAATAATTTTGATATATCGGACAATATATTTCTTTTAGTTGGCTTGCTCTTGCAAATCCAATTGCATTTTATTGCGAAATTATCAGAGTCGGGCCTTCATGAAACTCCCAAGGCTTTAACTCCATCGACTTGATCCTTATCAAAGTCTAAGCACATGCCTCTGTCAGCTTCCGGTATTTCTTTCAGAAGCTGGGTGCTGTTTGAACACCATTTTCTGAGATGGAATCCTCTTTTTACTAATTCCTTAGATATTTTATCTTGAATGTGCTGTATTTCTGTGATACTATTAGCACCTGTCATAAGATCATCCATATAGAAATCTTTCTCAATGATTTCTGCTATTTCAGGGGACTCTACTTCTATTTCTTCTGCTACTTTTTGAAGGCATTTCACGGCCAAATATGGTGCCGCAGCAGTTCCATATGTCACTGTCTTAAGTGCATATGTTTTTAAAGGCTCTTGAGAGTTCCACCGCCAGAATATTAGTTGGAAACTTTGATGCTCTTTCTGTACCCAAATCTGCCTGTACATATTTTCAATATCAGCTGAGATCGCATATTTGTGCTTTCGGAATCGCAGCAAGATATTAAACAGATCCTCTTGCAATTTGGGTCCAGTAAAAAGAATATCATTCAGAGATTTATTGCTTGATGTTTTGCATGAAGCATCAAAAACCACCCTTACTTTAGTTGTTGTACTATCTGGCTTAAACACACAGTGGTGTGGCAGATAATACTTTAATAGTAAATTTTCTGGATTTTTTACGGGTACCATGTGACCTAATTTTATATATTCCTTTAAAAAATCCGAATATTGTTCTTTTAAATTCGGGTTTATGGACAATTTCCGTTCCAAAGTCAAAAATCTTCTTTTTGCTTGGTGTTCGGAGCTACCTAGTGCTGAAGAATTGAACTTAAAAGGCAGTTTAACTACAAATTTTCCGTCGTTTTCCTTGCTTACGCTGTTTGCAAAGATCTGCTCACAAACCGTTTCTTCTTTTGTGAGCTTTGGGGCCGTAGAGATAAACTCCTCAACTTCCCAAAATTTTTTAAGTTGGGAATCTAAACTTTCCATTTTTTCGGCTACTGTGCCACAAAATACTGGTGACTTTTTTGTGACCAATGGACCATTAGCCACCCAGCCAAAAACCGTATTTTGTAGCCTAATTTGGCCATTGTTTAAGGTTGAGGTACCTTCCAAATGGGTCTCATAGAATAGCTCTATACCGAGCAGCATATCTATGCCCTTTGGGATATTGAAATAGGGGTCGGCCAGTTGTAGATTAGGGGGTACTGTCCCAATATCAAATTTTTGAGCTGGCAGTTCAGAAACAATATTCTTTATTATTAGCACTTCAATGTTTGATTTAAAACCTGATATCTTAGATCTAACATTGAGTGTCAAGCTCTCATCTACTTGGGACATTTTTCCTGCCATTCCTTCTATTGTGGTCTGTACCTTATTTCCCTTTATTCCCAGTTTATTTCTGATTGCTTTTGTCAGAAAATTGACTTGTGAGCCACTGTCAAGCAGTACTCTGCAATCGTGCCAATTCCCTCTACCATCCATTACCTGCACTATTGCAGTAGCGAGCAGAATATATTTTTTCTCATCTACAACATTCTTCTTATTCACCGTAGCATTTTTAGCTTTTGTCGTAGAAGATCTGTGCAATAAAACATGGTGGGATTTTTCGCAGTCGGAACAAACCTTTTTACAATTTTTAAAGGAATGATCCCTGTTTAGACATCTGCCGCATACTTTATTTTTTACGACAGACTCCCACCTTTCCTGACTATTTAAGGCCTTGAATCTAAAGCAATTGAATAGAGGGTGAACATTTTTGCAACCCATTATGCATTTTTCATCGCCTTTCTCGGCTTTGACCTTATTGGAACTTTCTCCGCTTGCTTCTAAGGCGAAATATTCATGTTCCAGGAATTTTATTAGGGGGTCAAGAGACTGAATATCCCTAGAATTATTTAAGGATATTTAATATTTTGACCTCAATGAGTCGCTCAATTTTCGGACGAGCAAGAAATTCAGAAAACTCTGCAAAATTTCTTCTGTCTTTAGACCTAATGCCTTGATGGCTTGAATATTCTCTTGAATCGTGTCCAAGAGATTCTTCACTGAAGAGGCTGACTCTCCTGCCTTGGGAACATCAATTATGTTCTTATAATGTACACTCAACACCGCCCTTTTGTTATTGAATTTTGCATCCAACAACGACCATGCCAGTTTGTAATTTGCGTCACTTGGCGCCAAACTCGCTATGGTGGCAGCTGCGTCACCGTGCACTTTTGTTTTGAGTACGCACATTTTTTGTGCGTCTGGGATCATGCTTGATCCAATTAATTGGCTAAAGAATTCTTTGAAAGTCTTCCATTCTTCATACTTACCCGAATAAGACGGAATATCAATTTTGGGTAAAATGTATGGAAGACTCTCGCTTTTCGAATTACTCACTAGTTCTTCATACGCTTCATTAAGCGTATAGAACATATCTGTAAGCTCATCGTCTTCAGTTTCTTCAATATAATTGAAGAAGACGTCTTGACTTACTTTCTTCGCTAGCCTTAGCTCAGACATTGGCTCACAGCCAGTCTTGACTCTATTCAAAACTGCCTGATACTCGCTCAATGTATATCTAAATTTTCTAGCTAGTGGTGCTATTAAGCCTTTCTGCTGGCTAACCTTTCTATATGCACCTGTAGTAACTTCCCTAGCTGAGATACTACTGAGTAACATATAAGTTTTATTTATGGAATCACGTACCTTGTCGCTGAACTTTTCCTTGAAGTACGTCATATTTTTTGCATCTGCCGGGAATTCCTGCAACCGTTTCTCGTTGCCTTCAAATTCCTCGGTTATGGCGCGAAGCTCCTCTTTGAAGCTCCGTAGCTGGGTTGAGTCCGTCCGGCTGGCCTCTGCCGCAGCCATATTGTACAGCTGTTCCAGAGTTTTACCCAAAATCGTCTGGGTTTCAACTATTTCGTTCACTTTCATCATTTTTTTTTTTTTATATTTATTTTGATCTCGCGAATTTAATTTATTTGGTTATATATTATTATTATTTTTTTTTTTTATTAATCACTCGCGTTGATTTAAATTTTATCACTCGCGGATTTTTACGATTTAAAAAAAAAAAAAAACTTTTAACTCGCGCGAACAAATGTCGGGGTCACCAAAATGAAAATACGAAGAACACAGTTGATGTAGCGACGCGGCGAAATGATGTACACAGCTCGGAATTCGGTTTTAGACTGATCTGCCGAAAGACTCGGCAGGTTTATTGAGAACAATTGCATTATCTTAAACTACTTATATCTATGCCTAAGTTTATCATCAGTGACAGTGACAATCAATATTTATCAGACCATAGTCATTTTAGGGTTACATTATTTATGACGCTACACTTGGTATCGTCTTCTTATCATATGCAGATGGTGTGAAAACGCCTTATCTTAAGCATGTCCGTTCCCATACCACGCTGCTGCAATTTAGGGACTTTATTTATTTGGGTCCGCTATTTATCAGCATAGTACGATTGCGTGCTGGGTGAAAACTTATCTTCTATGCTCTAATGGGAACCCTATATCTTACAACTAGTATAAGAATAAACAGCCATTGTTTATGCAGTAGATTACTTCAGACATTATTTATATGGATCACAGTTTAAAATCATAACAGATCATCAACCAATAAAATACTTAAGTAAAAAATACAAAGGAAAGGATTTAAAAGACAAACACAGAAGATGGATTTTAAAACTTCAAGAATTTGATTGTGACATTCTATATGTAAAATAAAAAGACAATAAAGTAGCAGATTTTTTGAGTAGACAAGAAACAGCACCATTAATAAACAAAAACAATAATGATGAATCCAATTTAGAAATCTCAGACACCATTCATTCAGCCGATGAAAACGAGCCAATAGATTTTTATATACAAGAAGAAATAATAAACAAATTCAAGACACAAACTATTGTAACATACTCAGCACAAGACAGTATTATCAACAATCATGGAAAGAAAATTATAGAAATCAACCCAGCAGATGAAACAATTGAAATTGAACAAAAATTACAAAATAACATAAATAAAGGCACAATTGGAATATATTCAGATGTACCAGACTCGGTATATTACAATGTTCAATGCATTATAATCGACCTCTTTAAAGACACAAAAAATATAAAATTTCGGAAATGTACAAAAAGAGCCATAGAAATAGAAACCGAAGAACAGCTTCATAAGCAATTGCATTATACCATACTAAAGAATCTCTTCATAGCGGCATGAACGAAACATTTTATACCCTAAAAGACAAAATATATTTTCCAAAATTGAGAGATCACATTAATTTGGTAATATCAAATTGTAGGAAGTGTAGAGAAATAAAATACGACAGACATCCATTAAAACCAAAGTTTAACATTACTGAAACACCACAAGATAAAAATCAAATAATTCACATATATATTTTCCATATAAAACACAGATCGTTCGTAACAATAATAGACAAGCTCACTAAATTTGCAGCAGCATGTAGCATTAAAGACAGAAACTGGAGAGCAAAACTACAAATCATAATAGATCAATTTACAAAGTTTGGTAAACCTAAGAAAATTATTATGGACAATGAATTTAGAGCAGAACAAATAACAAGTTTTTTGAATAAAGAGGATGTAGAATTGCATCTGACAAAACCAAATTCACACACAGGAAACGCAGACATAGAAAGACTTCATTCAACTTTGATTGAAATAATTAATAGTATAAATGAGGACATTTCAATAGAAACAAAAATTCAGATCGCCATAGGTGCATATAATAAAAGGTATCATACTACAATTCAATGTTCACCCAACCAGGCAAAGAACGAAAAAAATGCAAAAGAACTCCAAGCTATAATAACCAACAATAAAGAAAAAATTATAAATAATATAAATGACAACAGGGAAAATTATGAAGAAAAAAGGGAAGAAGGCCCAATCAAAAATTATAAACGTTTTAGACACAAGGACGAACCTTATTTCAGATATACTAAATTAAAAGAAGTGCACCCTTGTAATATTAAGAGACCATTAAAAAATAAAAGTAAATAACATTTTTTTTTCTACATATATACTAACAAACCTAGTAATAAGTTTTTTTTTATCACTTACAGAATATTTTATTGATTACACTAATGACACTGTCAATGGTACAGACTAGACTACATGTGGTACCAATTCAGGAAATATCAGGATACGTTCCAATACATATTCAATCAACAGAAATTGTCAATGATACCGTTATTATTTTACATATTATTGATATAAATCAACTTACACACATTGTCAATAAAATAGAAAATAACATAAGAAAAATTGAAATAGCAGACAAAGAATTAATTATTAACGAGATAGAACTGATTAAAGCTAAAATTAAATCAATTACCCCATCTACCAGAACAATGAGAGGACTTATAAATGGCATAGGTACAATGTACAAATGGCTTTTTGGGTTAATGAACAATGAAGACAGGGAGGACATAATAGAACATTTAGACATAATAGATCAAAATAACCATAATTTAATAAAAAATTTGAACCAACAAATTTATATCAACACACATTTCAATGACACAATTAACAAACTTGCAGATACAATTGTACAAGATAGAAGTGTAATATCAATCTTTTCATCAAAACTAAATGAACAATACAAGGAAACAATAAAGAAAATCTTATTCAATGATCAAATGCAAAAATTAAAAAATTTAGAAGAAAAAATAAATTACATTCAAGAAAACATAGCGTCAGCCAAAAACAATATATTTTTACCCGCAATATTAACAAAAGAAGAAATTATTAAATTTGAAATTGACTTCTACAAAATTAAATTGATTAGAATGGGCATTTTAAAATACAAAAATAATGCAATTGTCATGGCAATCAAGCTACCTAAAATTTTTATAAAAACAGACCTCAAATTAATTATTCCAATTCCCAATGAAAATCATATTCAAATCGATCAGGACAATTTAATTATTACAGAAATTAAAAACCAAAACATATAAATATGAGGAAAATGTAATTTTAAGAGAACTAAAATTAAGCAAAAGTTGTACTCTCTATAATAACTGCAAATTTATATACAATAACAAATCAAGTGTATAACAAATAGATGATGAAACAATAATCGTAAGAAATGCTGTTAACGAAAAACTAAATCAAAATTGTGACAATAAAAACATTATACTAAATGGAAATTACCTAATACAATTTGTAAATTGCCAAATTCATACATTATCCGAAGCCTTTTCAAATGAACAAATAGAATTCTACGATAGATTTTTCTACCCAACAAACTTATTAAACCAGTCATATAAGAACACTTTAAATTTTGAGCATTTTACTATACAAAATTTTGAAAATTTAAGCGAAATAACAGAACTAAAATTTCATAAAAAAGTCGGCTATGGAATGGTAATATCACTTACATTAATCACAATAATAATTGGACTTTATTTGTATATCAAACTTAAAAAAAAACAGATTCACATTAAAGTAAATAGAATTCAGGAGAATTCAAACTCTGACGGTGGAGGAGTTATGCAAATGTCAACACCCCCACCATTATCAATAATGCGGCCTGGTCTGCAATCCACTTTAATGTAAGCAAACCCGAACTACTTTAATGTAAACATCATAGGCTCAGCACATTGACATAAACATAGCTGGCCCGAAGATCACACTAACCACTCAGAACGTTGACATAAACATATCTGGAGCAAAGATCACATTGGCTACCACACACCAATACAAACCCATAGTATAAACAAAGAGTGGCAAAGCCATTCAATAGAATTATGCTATAAGTATACGTTTGTAGAGCGCTAAGCTCAGTTGACACCCAACCCTGAATCGAACCACGTCAAAATAAAACATATAATTATTACGAGTGTTGTATTCTTTTCTTTATTGTGAACTCAATCAATATAACTCGTGTGTTCTATTCGCATTTTTTGAAGAAACATGTTCCTATTTTTTTTTTCTGTGTACACATTGAATTAAAATAAAAATTCGTTACATGTGTGCGTGCGATTTCTTTTATTTGTATTGGTGCGTGCACATCCATAAGGCAGCTTTGCGCACCCCTGCCACAGGGTATAAAATATATGTAAAAATCTAACATGCAAGATTTCCAAGGAAACATAAAAAACAAGCCGATCAGTCGAGCGGTCGCGACAGTAGTCAATCCTGTGCAGGTCTTAAAATAAAAGTATTTTGGGAAAGTATTTAAATTATAGTGGAATTGCTCTGCATATTGTCTGGCAACAACAAATGTTTCTCCACTCACACACAGCTGTTCTTCATTGCGCGCAAAACAGTTTATTTTTGAAATTTAAGGCAATGTTTATATGTATGGGTTTTGGTAATACAGAAAATTTATGTTATTTTAATACTATGACAGAAACGTAGAATTGTTAACCATACGTGTTAGCAATAGCAAATATAAATTAATATAATAATAGTAATTATTCAGTTTGTCAGTGCTGGACAACTCTTAGACTGTTGTAGGACAGTGTTGAAAAACTGGCCAATTATAATGAAATAATGGCAATAAAACAAATTCCTTAATATCTCCTTTATTAATGGGTCAATCGCTATGAAACTTGCAGTAAATTGCTTAGCGTTGTCGTACTGTACATTTAAGCTATGTTATCTCAACGAAGATGAGTGTAAACAAGTGCAAATATTAATATTACATTCCCGAAAGAAAGAAAAGGCGAGCGATAGTACAAAAAAGAGTGTCATATGCGCTGTCGCTCTTGCCAACAACTATGAAATAATGTTAATAAAAGAGATTTCTTAAGCTAAGCAATTTGCTGCAAGTTTCATAGCGATCGATCCACAAATAAAGGAGATATTATTTGTGGGTCGATCGCTATGAAACTTGCAGCAAATTGCTTAGCGTTGTTATTCTGTTAATTTAAGCTGTGTTATCTTAACAAACATGCGTGTTAACGATCGCTAATATTAATTTACGTTATAATGTATAGTTCTAAGTGTGGCTATCAGTATCTTAAACTGACTCCACGTATCGCGCCACACTGACACAATGTATGGCGCCACGCAGAGCCGACAGCGCAAATCATCAGATTATCATATGATTTCTCGTTTGCGCAAATGGAATTTTCATATGCTCTCTCGCTTTTGCCAAAAAATGGAATTAAAACAAATGCCTTAATATCTGCCTTATTTATTGGTCGATCGCGATGAAACTTGCAGCAAATGGCTCAGCGTGAGTTATACTTCAACTATCAGTCATGTTAGGCTGAATTATCTTAGAATTTCAGGTTTTCTTCTATTTGCGTGGGCGGGGGGTTGAGATATCGAAACTTGAAAATAAACTTGATCTGCGTATGACATTAAGGAACCTACATTCCAAATTTGAAGTCTCTAGCTCTTATGGTTGCTGAGATCGACGCGTTCATACAGACGAACGGACGGACGGACAGACAGACGGACAGGTGTCAATTGACTCGGCTATTGATACTGATCAAGAATATATATACTTTATAGGGTCGGATAGGCTTCCTTCTGCCTGTTACATACATTCTCACAAATTCATTATACCGCTTTTGCCCATTTTTAATGGGCACAGGGTATAACAAGCCGATCAATCGAGCGGGCGCTACAGGTGGATACCCTGTGCAGGTCTTAAAATAAAAGTTTTTAAGAAAAAGTATTTTAATTATAGTGGATGTGATTTTATTCATGTCTACATATACATTTAAATATATCGCCGCTCGAATTAGCTTCCGGTTAAATTTAACCGATTCCCAGGGAACACCACGGGGAGGCCAATTCAATTGTAAAGGGACATTTTTCCAACTTAATTGAATTATTTAAATTAGAACGAATAAATCGAAGATCGTTATCGGAATCGCTCGAAAACGATGTTGCTTGTGTCCAGAATTGTAGCAACTAAATTTTTTGCTATGCATGTAGTCTGGCAGCACCACATGTTTCTCTCTCTCACACACAGCAGTTATCTTATTGCGCGCCAAACCATTTATTTTTGAAATTTACGGAAATGTTTAATATATATGGGTTTTTGTAATGCAGACAAATTTAATTATTTTAATACTACGATAGAAACATGAATTTGTCAACCATACGTGTAAGCAATCGCAAATATAAGTTAATATAATAATAGTAATTATTCAGTTTATCAGTGCTGGACAACTCTCAAACTGTTGTTGGACAGTGTTGGACAACTGGCCAATTATAATGAAATAATGTCAATTTAAAAAATTCCTTAATATATCCTTTATTTGTGGTTCGATCGCTATGAGACTTGAATCAAATTTCTTAGCGTTGTTCTACTATCAATGTAAGCTGTATTATCTTTGCAAACATGCGTGTAAACAATCGCTAATATTAATTTTACATTCCCAAACGAAAGGCAAGGCGAGCGATAGTGCAAAAAAGATTGTCATTTGTGCTCTTGCTCTTGCCAACCACTATGAAATAATGGCAATAAAATAAATTCCTTAATATCTCCATTATTTGTGGGTCAATCGCGATAGGACTTGTAGCAAATTGTTATATTTTGTCACATCATGTGGTTTCTTAACAAACATGCGTGTAACAATTACTAATATTAATTTTACCTTAGCCTGTAGCATTGCGCAAAATATAGTTCTGAGTGTGGTCGATGTATGGCGCCACGTGACACAATGTAAGGCCCCACACATCGGACGACACCGCAAATCATCAGATTATCATATGCTTTCTCGTTTGCGCAAATGGAATTTTCATATGCTCTCTCGCTTTGGCCAAAAAATGGAATTAAAACAAATTCCTTAATATCTGCCTTTTTTATGGGTCGATCGCGATGAAACTTGCAGCAAATGGCTCAGCGTGAGTTATACTTCAACTATCAGTCATTTTAGGCTGAATTATCTTGGAGTTTCAGGTTTTCTTCTATTTGCGTGGGCGGGGGTGAGATATCAAAAATTTAAAATAGACTTGATCTGCGTATGGCATTCAGGAACCAACATTCCAAATTTGAAGTCTCTAGCTCTTATAGTTGCTGAGATCGACGCGTTTATACAGACGGACGGACGGACGGACAGACAGACAGAGGACGGACGGACAGACAGACGGACGGACGGACGAACAGACAGACGGACAGGTGTCAATTGACTCGGCTATTGATACTGATCAAGAATATATATACTTTATAGGGTCGGAGATGCTTCCTTCTGCCTGTTACATACATTCACACAAATTCATTATACCGCTTTTGCCTATTTTCAATATGGAGAGGGTATAAAATATCAACATATATCAACTTTACTGAGTACATACCTCCAAAATTATTTTCCACTTAAATTTTTCAAAATAGAGAAAGCAGTTCTTACGCAATTGTTATTTGAATTGTGCTTTAATTTGGCAAACTCAAAAAATGCGCTAAACGAACAGCTGACTTCCAGGGATGCCTAGGCTCGCAGGGCTTCAGTTTCAATTAAAACATAATGATTTTCAATTGCCCTATATATAAATATATTGCAATAAAAAATTGTTTTTTTTTTTCATAACTCTTAAGACAATGGATTTTTGCCAAAATATTGAGCATTGGGGCCAGTATGTAATGGTGCAAATGTCTTTATATAAGCCCTCATATACCGCTATCAGTTGGTTATGGTAATAAGTACTGAAAGAAGTGAAGGTGAAGGAGGAGGTGAGGAGGAGAAGGTCATCAATGTCAACTAATTCAAAGTTCACGGAAATTTGATGAAAAACAAATATGTGCACGCAACAGACGCATACTTCCGGAAAGGTACCCGTGGAAAGACGACTGCACCATGTTAATTCTGGAAGCGCTAATGCACCTTGAATCGACTCGATACTAATGCTTATGCGGGCAGACTTGAGTTTTATTTACAGATCGTGGTGGAGGTAAGTGGAGATGCAGGTCAGCATCACATTTGGTGTCCGACTGCGACCAAGTTGCACATATATTGAGTGTTTTGCAAAGGTGCAAAGCAAAAACTAAAAGCTCATTTGCAACTACTTCCGCTGATAAATGAAATTGCATTTCCTGGTGGAAAAATTGTTAAGCCGCCGCCATTATGGAATGAGATCTAACACTGTATTTGCATTTACTCAGCAGCTTCCACATCACACGGTGTCATTGAAATGTTTATGTAAAGTAAAGGGACATTTGCAAATGAATTACTGTTAATAGAAGAAAGAGGATGCAGTCGGAACTCAAAGTCTGACTGCTCTTGTAACAGACCCCTTCACTGGGCGGCATAACTACTTCCTTGCTGCAGACGCATTTCCGGCCTCTGAATATGTCACCAAATGTTACAACAGTAGACGTTGTCAATGCATTTCCAGCATAATCGCACCCAGTGACTTATACACAGATGTAGACGGTGAAAGAATCGCAGGCACAGGCACTGGCCGCACAATGTGTTCCGTTCGCATATGCTTGCGGGCTTAAGCTGAAAGTCAAATGAAATAAGTAAGAACGTTGTAGTCGTGAGTGATCGACCACGAGATAGATTAGATACTCTAACACGCATTTTCACATATTTTTATACCCTGTGCCCATTAAAAATGGACAAAATCGGTATAATGAATTTGTGAGAATGTATGTAACAGGCAGAAGGAAGCCTCTCCGACCCTATAAAGTATATATATTCTTGATCAGTATCAATAGCCGAGTCAATTGACACCTGTCCGTCTGTCTGTCCGTCCGTCCGTTCGTCTGTATGAACGCGTCGATCTCAGCAACTATAAGAGCTAGAGACTTCAAATTTGGAATGTAGGTTCCTAAATGCCATACGCAGATTAAGTTTATTTTCAATTTTCGATATCTCACCCCCCGCCCACGCAAATAGAGGAAAACCTGAAATTCCAAGATAATTCAGCCTAACATGACTGATAGTTGAAGTATAACTCACGCTGAGCCATTTGCTGCAAGTTTCATCGCGATCGACCAATAAATAAGGCAGATATTAAGGCATTTGTTTTAATTCCATTTTTTGGCAAAAGCGAGAGAGCATATGAAAATTCCATTTGCGCAAACGAGAAATCATATGATAACCTGATGATTTGCGCTGTCGGCTCTGGGTGCACCATACATTGTGTCAGTGTGGCGCGATACATGGAGTCAGTGCAAGATACTGACAGCCACACTTAGAACTATACATTGTAACGTAAATTAATATTAGCGATCGTTTACACGCATGTTTGTTAAGATAACACAGCTTAAATTAACAGAATAACAACGCTAAGCAATTTGCTGCAAGTTTCATAGCGATCGACCCACAAATAATATCTCCTTTATATTAAGGAATTTCTTTTATTGCCATTATTTCATTATAATTGGCCAGTTGTCCAACACTGTCCTACAACAGTCTAAGAGTTGTCCAGCAGTGGGAGAAACATTTGTTGTTGCCAGACAATATGCAGAGCAATTCCACTAAAATTTAAATACTTTTCCCAAAATACTTTTATTTTAATACCTGCACAGGGTATACTACTGTCGCGACCGCTCGACTGATCAGCTTGTTTAAATCGTATATTTCATCGCGATCGGATAATAAAGTCGGAAGTTAGTCAAAGCACTGCCGAGTTTTATGGAATTAATTAAAGCCTTAAAAACGAAATAAGATATTTTGATCTAGTTATTTGCATTGGCCTTATAAGTATTATCAATCCGCGTTTCTTCCTAATACTATCATTTGCAAATTTCGTTTTGCAAGCAATCCGGACAAGATTACTAAGTTTTACGTATTTTACGCTGTTAATTCGGACAACTATGTCATATAGCTCCCATATTGTATGAACAACTTATTATTTTTTGAAGATATACGGACGCAACTCACTTGATATATGTAATATTATCCTTATATATTGGTTAAATATGTTCAGGATTGGACTTCTGTTGCATATATCTGCCATAGGAATCGTAGGTTTTTTTTTTTATTGTTGTGACGACCTACTCATTATAGTATATCACAAGTTGTCATCTTCTGAAATAGTTCGCTGCTTCTCTTTTTTATCACACTTCAACTATGTCAACATTTCTCACCTGGAGGTTATGTGCTAGTTGAAAAATGACTACAGGGTCTCTCATAGTCTGCTTTAACTGGACCCATGATACCCTATTATCGCTCCCACCCCGACTGACCTGCTTGTTTTAGCTTAGTTGTCAAAGGAACGCATCAGCTACAACCAGAAGTAGGAGAATGTGGGGTGGTGGTCTAAAGGGTCAGGCGCCTGTTGCCCTAACAGACATGGGCCAAGCCAAGCCTTGATTCCTGGCATCTAGCCCTTAAGAGTGAGAAATTGACCATTAAAACAGACAGCTACACATGTTGACAAATGCAAAGCGTGTCGAGGACCTGCCAATGGTGGGCTGTGGGTGCATGGTTGTTAATTTGTACTGAACCGAACACTAGCCACAAGTCTACTACGTGGTGCGACTTTTGTTCTTTGTCATGTGAATACATACGAGCACTTGTGTGCAAGTCCCTTTCTCTAGATTCCTTTACGACTATGTACATTTACACATTTATTAGCACAGTATTCGGATGGTACAATAGGCTGATAAGTTTGTGGAAATGTGTTCAATCGGCAAAGAGCGCATGTCTGACTCCATAAAGTATATGGATACGAATATTCCTTATCTGCATAAACATCCGAATTGGTTAATTTTTTTTTTTTTTTATTATTTTATTTATTATAAGAATTTGGATTTTTGACTTAATAAATAGAAGTACAATTCATTTTTAATCTTATGCTAGTCTCTGGTCGAGCTCTCGGGCATTAATTAATCTTATGTGAGATCTTTCTTTTCAAAAAGAAGGTTTAATTATGTACTAATAACTAAGTATAGTGGCGAGAAATTAAATCGCAAGAAAAAAGTTAACAAAAAATTTGCATCGGTAGTAATTGTAATTTTAAGATAAAAATTAGAATAATAGAAAAAAAAAATTAGAGAAAAAAAAAAATGGGAAAAAAGGGTTGGGAAAGGAAAGAGGGACAGGGTTATTCAGTCTGAGACCGAACATCAATATTATCAAGCCACCAGAAACTCTTTCTTGTTGCTATCTGAGTTTTTTGATCTCTGCTTGAGATCGAGGTATCAAATCTTTTATTTTCTACAGTCAATGTATTTGATTGTATCAACTTCTTATTGGCTCTTCTCAAAATGTGGTATATAATTGGAGTGCCATTGGGGTCTTGAATGAAACCTCTTTTATCCAGATGGAGAAATGACCGAATTGGTTAAGTCATGTCAGTCTATCCGTATAAACACCTATTTCAGAGACAAAATGCGCACGCATATCATATTTGTATACTCTGTGCCAATTAAAAATGGGAAAAAGTGTATAATGAGGAGGCATCTCCTACCCTATAAAGTGTATATATTATTGATCAGTATTAATAGTCGAGTCGATTGATACCTGTCCGTCTGTCTGTCCGTCCGTTCGTCTGTATGATCGCGTGAATCTCAGCATCTATAAGAGCTAGAGACTTCAAATTTGGAATGAAGGTTCCTAAGGTATATTGAATTCTCGATATCTCACCCCCTGCTCACGCAACTATCACATCCTCAAGTTTTCAGACAACACAGCTTAACTCAACAGATATTCGAAGTATATCAAAAGCTGAGCAATTTGCTCCATGAATAAAGTAGATATTAATGAATTTGTTTTGATTCCATTATCGTATAGTTGTTGGCCAGAGCGGGACCGCATATAATATATTTTTCTATCACTTTTGTGTAGGAGTTTTCGAGCACTGACGCCAACCATGATTATAATATAATAATTAAAATGATCGATTGCATATATATATGTTTGACAATTTTACATTTTCTTTGTTGAAGTCTCTGTATAAAGCTGGAACTGTTTCATGTTAACATTCTTTTAACTAAACTTGATTATCATTAACATATGAGCATATAACAGAGACAAGCAAAAGATGCAGAGAACTTACATATCAAATATTGCTTGAAAACAGGCGACGCATTGCTGGAACTTTGTATGTCTTTGTGTGTGTAATTTTGTGCAGCCGGTTAAAATTGAAAAACGTGGCAATAAAATCAGTTTTCATAAAATTGTTAAATTAAAATAATAATAAAAAAAGTAAAAAATAATAGTCTTTATTAGTGGTTTTAGAAATATTTTGAAGTATTTTAAAAATGAAGCAATTCTGTTAATTTGGGCCTTATTATGACAGTGGTGAAATTTAAGATATGCTCTTTTATTTTTTTCATTTTTATACCCTGTGGGGGTATATTAAGTTTGTTAAAAGTATGTAACGGGCAGAAGGAAGCATGGCCGACCCCATAAAGTATATATATTCTTGATCAGCATCAATAGCCGAGTCGATATAGCCATGTCCGTCTGTCCGTCGGTCTGTCGGTCCGTCCGTATGAACGAAAGGATCTCAGAGATGGTAAGAGCTAGAAGCTTGAACTTGGTGTTCCAACACTAGTCATTTTTGCAGGCAGATCAAGTTTATCTTTTTTTTTGGATGCCACGACCTCTTTGCCCACAAATTAAGTAAGAGTAAAAGTATAAAACAAGCAGTTTTGCAGCTCAAAACCCTCATAACAAGGGCAATATAACAGCTAAAGACTTCACATTTAGCACACATGATAAATATTTTGTGGTCAATGTGTCCAGAAAATGTTATCACGATGCCACGCCCCCCTCGCCTACAAAACGGAAAAGCTTATAACAAGAGTAATATTACAGTTAGAGACTTCAGATTTGGGACACATGATGAATATTTTGTGGTCGATGTGTCCAGATAATTGTATCGCGATGTCATGCTCCCTTCATCCACAAATTAATTAAAACCTCATAAAGCAAGCAGTTTTGTAACTCAAAAACCTCATAAAAAAAGCAGTTTGTCGCTAGAGACTTGAGATTTGGCACACATGATGAATATTTTGTGGTTGATGTGTCCAGAAAATTGTATCACGATGCCATGCCCCGTTCGCCCACAAAAATTAAAAAACGATTTACTAGAGAATTTCATCTTGAGTGAATTTAAGCGGATTTCTGTAAACCCACAGGGTATATTACGGTCGGGGTCCCGACTGTTCGACTTGTTCCAATTTATTTCGTGATCTAGTAATCTATTCTTCACGAAAGCTAATGTTAATCTTTTATCTGATTAAGTTTCAACCGCAGTAATAAGAGTAGATGTGACAACTTATACATCCCTTCAATTTTTGCGGCCGAAGGTCATCAAATATTTGTATATTGGCTTAAGTTTCAGGGACAAAAGTTGTTTTATAATTAAAAGCTGAGTTGCCAAGCTCTTGCGCAATACACACAGACGTTTTGTAGACCACTTTTCACATTACTGTGTAATTCGTTTAATGGATCAGAAGTCTGACGTCATATATTTCTTTTATTTTGTAGATTTTGTAGCTAAAAGCGAAAATCATTTCAATCTAAAAGTTGTCAACCTTTATATTCAGGGGTGCCACCGAATTCCAAACCAACCGAAAACCAACCAAAAATCAACTCAAGCTCAAGTTCGAGCTGGTTTTAAAATCTCTAATATTTTAGCTAACGATTTGCTCAATTTCAGTAATATAAAACTTGCTATGCACCATAAGTGTTACTGTTTTAGAAAGGTTATTAAATTTCCGAAATATCTGTATAAACACATTTCAAAATTAAACATTTCTTAATTAATTATTTGTAACTATTCGAAATCTCTCGAAAATCTCTAGTACAATATGCAATTCGTTATTGACGTGCAAAACCGTCTTGAACAAGAGAGATGCCAACTAGTTTTAGAATCAATTTAACATGATTCGGAGTATTTAAAATGTAATTGTAATTGCACTTTATTATGTCTAATGAACATAACAATATTGTAATTTAAGTGGACATAGGTGCAGCTCTATGGAGTGGACAGTTTAGTGTAGATTATATAAAATTACTGCAGCCCATCTTTTCTTCATTAAGTGGCACCTATACAGTGTCTATATATACGTGATACATAGGGAAAACATCGTACACCGCAGCAGGACGCAATTTTCCTACATTTTATGGGGTAGCATCTCGACATTGCGAGGCGATATTGCCGTGGCGACAGAGGGGCAGTATATGCAGCATGGATTGAGCTAGCCAACGAGCTGAATGAAAATGGTCCTCCATGCGGGGACATATTTTCCTTTCCAGCAGTGGAAGTATAGTCCACAAGAATTTGCATACTGCCTGCCGAGAAACTGCCAAATCCTTGTCCTTGCCAATTAGTTTTTGAAAGCAGCCGATACCCAAGAAGCGTAACACAACCACCAGCTGCAGGATTGGTGAAATTGACAAAGATGGCATGGCAATTAAATTAAAAATTATCAGAAATGTAACCATATCGACGCGATAGTTATATCGAAATCTGTGCAAAATAAAAACAAGCCGAGCAGTCGAGCGGTCGCAACAGTAGTATATCCTGTGCAGGTCTTAAAATAAAAGTATTTTGGGAAAGTATTTAAATTATAGTGAAATTTCTCTGCATATTGTCTGGCAACAACAAATGTTTCTCCCACGCACACACTGCTGTTCTTCATTGCGCGCCAAACAGTTTATTTTTGAAATTTAAGGCAATGTTTATAAGTATGGGTTTTGGTAATACATAAAATTTAAGTTATTTTAATACTATGATAGAAACGTACAATTGTTAACCATACGTGTTAGCAATCGCAAATATAAATTAATATAATAATAGTAATTATTCAGTTTGTCAGTGCTGGACAACTCTTAGACTGTTGTAGGACAGTGTTGGACAACTGGCCAATTATAATGAAATAATGACAATAAAACAAATTCCTTAATATCTCCTTTATTAATGGGTCAATCGCTATGAAACTTGCAGTAAATTGCTTAGCGTTGTCGTACTGTACATTTAAGAAGATGAGTGTAAACAGTCGCAAATATTAATATTGCATTCCCGAAAGAAAGACAAGGCGAGCGATAGTACAAAAAAGAGTGTCATATGCGCTGTCGCTCTTGCCAACAACTATGAAATAATGTTAATAAAAGAGATTTCTTAAGCTAAGCAATTTGCTGCAAGTTTCATAGCGATCGATCCACAAATAAAGGAGATATTATTTGTGGGTCGATCGCTATGAAACTTGCAGCAAATTGCTTAGCGTTGTTATTCTGTTAATTTAAGCTGTGTTATCTTAACAAACATGCGTGTAAACGATCGCTAATATTAATTTACGTTATAATGTATAGTTCTAAGTGTGGCTGTCAGTATCTTGCACTGACTCCATGTATCGCGCCACACTGACACAATGTATGGCGCCACGCAGAGCCGACAGCGCAAATCATCAGATTATCATATGCTTTCTCGATTGCGCAAATGGAATTTTCATATGCTTTCTCGCTTTTGCCAAAAAATGGAATTAAAACAAATGCCTTAATATCTGCCTTATTTATTGGTGGATCGCGAGGAACTTCAACTATCAGTCATGTTAGGCTGAATTATCTTGGAATTTCAGGTTTTCTTCTATTTGTGTGGGCGGGGCGGGAACCTACATTCCAAATTTGAAGTCTCTAGCTCTTATAGTTGCTGACAGACGGACAGGTGTCAATTGACTCGGCTATTGATACTGATCAAGAATATATATACTTTATAGGGTCGGAGAGGCTTCTTTCTGCCTGTTACATACATTCTCACAAATTCATTATACCGCTTTTGCCCATTTTTAATGGGCACAGGGTATAAAATAGAAGAAAAATTGACGATAAGTCAATTAAAGGTATTCTAGTTGGCTATGAGCCAAAAGGATATAAAGTTTGGGCCGTATAAGCTAAGAAATTTATTGCAAACGAAATAAATGTTACAATATCTATATATGAAATATTTGTAATTTATCACACTAATGGTAATTCAGCTGTTTAAAATGAAAGTGTGAGTCAAGAGAATGATTTCCAAATTGCAAATATGGGAAATACTCACATTGGTCTTGCGAATGAGAGTACGGATGATTTTGACTTCCTGAATGGAAATATGGAAAATGTTAATATTGACATTCTGAATGAAAACAGCAATGATTTTGAAGCCCAGAATGAACGTATAGAAAACATTCACTGTAATGTCCTGAATGAAATTTAAGATAGTGTAGTCTTCCAGAGAGTGCGGAGAGGTACAGTATGAAATGAAAAAAGATAACATTATTGTAAGTACCCTGAATGAGAGTATAAAAAGCGCGCAGCTTTGTTTCCAAAAACTCTTTCTAATGATATACCTAACTCATTTAATGAATTAAAAGAAAGAAATGATAGGTTGATAGAATTAGATAGAATGGGTCACCCTATTGAATACAGAGCTAGATTTGTGGCTCTTGGTATCACTCAGCAATATATGATTGACTATGATGAAACATTTGCGCCTGTAGTTCGGATTACTAGTTTCTGTTTTATTCTGTCTTTATCAAATCAGTTTGACCTTAAAATACATCATATGGATGTGAGAACTGCGTTTTTAAATGGAGAATTGAAAGAAAAAATCTATATGACGATACCTCATGGATTAAATTTTGAAAACGACACAGTTTGCAAACTAATCAAATTAATTTATGGTCTTAAACAAGGAGCTACTGGTATGCTGTTGATCACTGAATTTATCTTCTTGATAAAGGCGATCAAGATCACTGAATTTATCTTCTTGATAAAGGCGATCAAGAACATATATATTTTATGGTGTCTGCCAGACTTCCTTAGCCCTGTTGCTCGCATGTTTTTTTTTTACAAACTTAATAGACCCTTATACTTTTTTAAAGTAATGAGACTAATAAGCCAACTGGCCTTTATTAATGTCAAATTAAAACTTTAAGTTAAAGTGGACAATATTTGTACTTAAGAAATCTAAGATCTAAATCTCGCCCGCTGCTGTTGTTGTATGTCAACCGTTGTCGTCGTTGTAGCTAATCCGTTGTCGCTGATGGTGTCCAATGTCTCTTGGTGCTCCCACGACTTGACCGTTGAGCAAGATATGCTGATGCAGCGCACGTAGTGGATGCGCTGCAGACGTTATTGGAACTTAGTGCTTTGACTTTGGGAGCTGATGGACTTGGTGTCGTTGGTTGGGCTATATACACAAGATGTGCTGACTGGGCGCGTGTGTTGGATACGATGCGTTTACTGGGTGCGTGGATGGTTCTTGGCCGAATTGCATGAGTTGTTTATGTTTTGTAATATCTCACCCTTTAAATTCGGACGTCCTCGGACGCGATGTAGAAACGTTTCTGGGTTGATCCTGTAAGCGTCTTCGTCTTCACTTCTGGCGCTTCGGATCCTTCATGTGTTTGGTGATCCTCGTTGGATAGTTGTTGTTTTAGTACCTAGAAAATCATAATGATGAGTACCAGTAGTAGAGTTCCCGAGATTGTGACGTTGACCGTTAGTGCCATAGTGTTATCTTCTCTTATCGCTTCTAGCTCCTTGGTGTTGTTTATGTTGAATTCTCTCAGCATTTCCGAGAAAAGCACCTCTTCCACTTTGCTCTTTTGTGCCTATAGTTGTAGAAGCGGAGGTGTAGCTTCGGCATACGTCATCGTCTTGATCTCGCGGACATCGTTCGCCACCTACACTGTGGAGTTTTGTGATTGGATAAGAAACGTTCCGTCCAGTGCTAATTATTCTTCGTCGATGTACACGAAACCCTTGAAGTCGTTCAATAATATGGTACCGGGCAGGAGCTCTTCGTGATTTGCTACGTTCTGGCTGTTGATAATTTTACAATGTGGCGTGTGACTATTTAGAAGTGAGGTGATACAGGTATCGTTGTTAAAATCTACTAAATTAGCTTTGTTATAGATCGTCTTATCACTATGGGTCTCACAATTCCCTTTTAGGCCGAAATTATTTTGTTTACATTGAATGATCTTAGTGTATTTTATATCATGGTTTTGCCTTTCTTTGCTGGTTTTGGGAGTGTGTACTTGCAATTTTCAATAATTACCAGGAGTATGCTAACAATATACAACAGACTTTTGCGGTTGGTTACTATTTTTATACCCTGTGGGGGTATGCAAGTATGTAACAGGCGGAAGAAAGCGTGGCGGTTTGTCCGTCGATTCGTCCATATGAACGTCAGTGATGGTAAGAGCTAGAAGCTTGAACTAGGTCTCCCAGCACTGGTAATTTTTGCAGGCAGTTCAAGTTTTTCTTTCCTTTTGGGTGCTACGCCCCTTTCACGCACAAATCAAGGTAAAGCTTATAACAAAATCAGTTATGTAATCGGAGACTTCAGATTTGGCACACGTGATAAATATTTTGGGGACGTTGTGTCCCGAAAATTTCATCACGATGCCACGCCCCTTTGCATCACATCGGGAGTGAATTTGAGCGGGTCCCTGTAGAACCACAGGGTATATTACTGTCATCCCGACAGTTTGGCTTGCTATTTTTAAAAATTCTAATAAATCTTCAAGATGAATGAACATAATCTCTTTATCTAATAATTGCTCAATTCTTTCGTTTTCATGTTCCGATAGTATCATAGAATTTTTAGTGTCTGTTTTTGCCAATCTATCGCGTTTATGAGATTGCTTAGTTCTTCTTTCATTATATGCATTTTGATTTCTGCTGTGGCCTTTATGATATTGTTTATTATTAAGCTTTAATGTCTTATCCTATCGTTAAGTACTTTATGATAGTTTGAAGGTGAGGAAAGGGAAGAGTGGTGTGTTCCGTTTATATCCTTACAGAGGGTATTATAATTTTGTCACGAAATATGTAACGGATAAAAGCAGACATCTCCGACCCTATAAAGCTATCTATATTCTTGATCAGCGACTTCAATCAAACTTACAGATTATGCATTTGGTCTTGTCTTTTATATCCTGACCAAATTTGGTTGAAATCGGATCACCATATCATATAGCTGCCATAGGAACTATCGGTCGAAAATCATACCTTCGTATGGCAAACCTTTTAAATTGTTTAACACATGTCAACCAAACTCACAGATTATGCATTTGGTCCTGTCTTGAATATCCTGACCCAATTTGGCTGATATAGGATCATTTTATCATATATGCCATAGGAAGTATCGGTCGAAAATCGTACTTTTGTATGACAAACTTTTTATACCCTGTGCCCATTAAGAATTGGCAAAAAGGGTATAATGAATTGATGTGAATGTATGTAAAAGGCAGAAGGAAGCATCTCCGACCCTATAAAGTATATATATTCTTGATCAGTATCAATAGCCGAGTCTGTATGAACGCGTGGATCTCAGCAACTATAAGAGCTGGAGACTTCAAATTCGGAATGTATGTTCCTGAATACCATACGCAGTACAAGTTTATTTTCAATTTTCGATATCAAGCACCGTTTGTTTTAAAATTAGAAAAATCACCATAACGTAATTAAAGCTAGAAACTTAAGATTTGGCACACATGATAAAAAACTTGGGCTTATTCGCGATGCCACGCCCCCTTCGCTTACAGTTGGAAAAATCTGATAATAAGAGCAGTTTTAAAGCTAGCTTTCTTAAAATACTTTTGTTTTAAGACCTGCACAGGGTATCCTACTGTCGGCTTGTTTCTATTATCATATGTTATACTTGTTGGGGCTAAGATCATAAAAACATAGCGCCCGAAAGTATTGTTTGTTTAAATGTCCTAATTTTTATTAGAAAAGGGCTCTATTATTGGCAAGAATTAAGTTGACATTCGTTTCTGTAGCTAATACACTACAACATAAAAAGATTTGACCATGATTTTCCCATACTAAGCTGAGTAATTTAAAAAAAAACGTTCTCCTGGTAAATTTGGACTTTTGACATACTTTGCAAAAATCATATCTTTTGAAATAAGATTTCACTAAAATTTAAATAGCATTTTATCGAAAATTAACGAAGCTCTGAAATGAGTGGAAGATCTTAAAAATCGGACAAAAGACAATTTGTCAACAGGTTTTCAAAGTTGGCTTTGTGTTTATACGATGTTTTTCGTGAAACACGACATTCATCGTATGTTTTATTGTATGTGTGAATTTGTGTTTTTACTATATACATAAGAAATTCTGGTGCAAAATTATGGTCGCACTTAGTATTTTCACTTAGCGCATAGAAAGAATGGAGATAGAAACATTTTTCGATTACCATTTAAAAGAACTTTAAAAAAAATTGAGTTTCTTATTCTGTGTTTGGCTGGCGGCGATTTTATTTCTGCAAACTTGATTGGGTAAATATTTCTAAGAACTTAAGTGGATCAACACATTCTGATGTCGAGAAAGGTCGAATTCTGGCGCTCAAACATGAGAATCGCTCTTTTTGTGAAATTGGTAGAAAAATTGGTCGCTCCGACAAAGTTGTGAAAAATTTTTGAATATAGCAAAAAAACACGTGGGACGTAATCCGCAGATAAGTCAACTCGAGCAGCACACATTAGTGAGTGCAGTGCATGCAATTCATTAAAGCCCTGTAATCATTTAGGGGCTGAATGTGGCCTTACGAAGTCTCGCTGGATCGTTTCACGAGCTTTTAAATAAGGAAACCTTAGTGCTACAAAAATTTAAGGCGGCTCCAAGGTTATTGGATCACCAATCTGACTGGACAAACCTTAAACAAATTCTATAGAGCAATAAAAACATAAATTTATCTTTCTAGATTACTTTCTCGGATGAGAAAAAGTTTGATTTGGACGGTCCTGATCGGTTATCACACTATTGGAGGGTTTTATGGAAAGAACCCCTATACTTTTCTAAGAGAAATTTTGGAGGAGGATCTCAAATGGTTTGGGGTGCGTTCTGCGAGTCTGGATGGTTGGAGCTGGCATTTCCAAGTTCTCATATGCTCGATTTTGGAATCAGCTGCCATTTGAAATGAAGACCATTATAAGGACATCAAACTTTAGTTCTAGGCTTAAACCACACATGCAACAACATATGTTGTTGTTGATATTAATAATAATTAAGTTGAGAAAGATCATAGTAGTAATAATGACAATAGTAATAGTGATAATATATTTAATAATAGTAATAATAATATTTATATAAATCATAATAATAGTAACGATAATAATTGTAATACCTATATTAAGATTCAAACTTGATGTTAACATGATAAGCAATATAATACTTAGATAAATTATTAATTATAATCTTAAGATAAACTTTAGATAAGATTGTCAGTGTGACTAGTGCACTAATTAACAAAAAGGAAATAAGATTAACACTAATAGTACCCTATAGCGCGTTGTAACGTCAACATGCTCTTCTTCTTCCTTTGGCCCGACACTGAGTAATATTGAGTTTTGAATAATTTCCGAGTTTATAATCCGATCGCGATGAAATAGGACCCCGGTGTGCCTAAATTCAAGGCTCCAGTTTTAAAATTTATCGAAAGCTCTTTCAAACGGTTTCATTTTTATACCCTGTACTTTAAAAAAGTAATTATAACGATTGACCCATAAATAAAGGAGATATTAAGAAACATGTGTTAAATCACTTAAGTATTTCATAATTGTGGCCAGAGCGAGAGCGTATATGATAATATTTTCCAGCACTATTGATTATGAGTTGTCAAGCACTGAAAACTCAAACTGATTGTTATAATTGAATAACAATTTTACATTTCTATCATTAAAATAATAAACAATTTTCGCATCAACAGTCGCATTCTAGTGTTGCCAGACTATCGAAAACAAGCTACTCTCGATGCTAGCACCGTCGATTTTGAGCGATATATTTAAATATATGTATACTTAAGTAAAATTAATCTCATTGTAATCAAAATACGTACTTATGGCCTACTGCCGCACGCACTCGACTGACCGGCTTCGTATTTATAGTGCAGGGTCTAAAAAACGGTGCATAACTACCCAATTGACATAAAAATAAATTAGATAATTTTTTTAAAGATGGTGATGAAGGGGGACCTAATTAGCATAAAAAATTAATAATATGTAGGGGGAGGTAGAAAGACCCAACAGTTAAACCTTCGTCGTTACCGACTCATCGGTATCGTACACTACCCCTCCACCTAAACCACCCCACAGTGTCAACAAATCTGGAAAAAATGTAGCGACAACCAGTCTGCTAATAATCAAAATATCAGCAACTTTGTTGCATACATCCGATCGAAAGCGGAGTCAGCATCCTTATAATCGCAGCGTAGTCCTTTGATTACCGAATAGTCATTAGAATATATATACACTCAGAAAAAAAATCAAGAATTTCGTTCTTAAACAGGTGATTTTTAAGTACAAACGAGCTCAAAAGCCGACTAAGTTCGGAATTTCCAAATTAGAGAACAAAAATCTTAATTTAAGTTCGTTTTTTATAAGAACGAAAATCTTCAAACAAGAATTTTTGGGGATACTTTAAGAACATTTTGAGATCAATTCAAGCATAAAAAAAAGTTTAAAAAGACCGATACATGCTAGATTAAGCTCGAAAAAAATTTAAAATAATCCCAAAATGTACTTGTTTCTAGCTTAAAACATTCTCATAATTATTCCCAATTGAACTTGATTAAGTCAGGAATAATCTTGATTCAAGATCTTAAAAATTTTATTAAGAACATTTTATACTTGCTTTAAGTATACAATATTCTTAAAATAAAGTTCGTTTCATTCTTGAAACAAACTAGTTTAAGTACATAGAAATCTTAAACTAATCTCAAAATGTACTTCTTTATAGTCCAAAATATTCTTATATTAAGTACATTATGTACTTGCCTTAAGTATAAGCTATTCTTATACTTAAGTTTATTTCAATCTTGAAAAAATTATTTTAATAAAACGACTCTCTAGATATTTTTTGATTTCAAATGATTTTTTATTATATATATTTAAATCTTATATACGATTTTCCATTATTTAATGGATATATGTGTAGTATTGGGGAAATGAAATCACATATGTTTATAAGAAAAAAATTATTAGTTGGAAACCCAACTTCATAAGCGCGGAAATGATTATCATAATTCTTTAACTGAATCTCTTCACAGATGACATAAACATTATCATTAAATATTGATAAACTTATGATTTTATATAATTTGATTACTGGCTGATTACTTACTAAATAATTATTCGCTTTATAACGCGTTCCATTATAAACTATTTCATTACATATTTTACAGTTTTCAAAATTAAATTTAATTTTGGTATTATACATTATGCTTTTAATATAAGATTCTTCAATCAAATCTTTTTGTTCAAATAAAGAAAACGTATAAAGTGATTCAATTGAATTTTCATGTTCAATTAAAAACTGAGCAAATTTTAGTTGGGCTTTAATAGCTATCGAAAACAAGTGTTAAATCGGCTGATTTTGTGTCAAAAACAGTGTTGATTCCATATAAATGTTTTTGAACAAAAAGACAAACCTGCTGGCAAGCTCTAGGATATTCTAATGAAAGTATTTGAAACATTTTGAAGCACGTATCAAAAGCTTGAATAAATGAAGAGAAGCTAAGCAAATTGTTATCGAAATATACATAAAATCTATTTATATTCGAATCACAAATTCCTTCGACAAATTTAAATAACTGTACTGCTAGCCCTGATGAATAATACTTATTAATTAATTCGCTGATTTGTCTCTGGTAATCGTTGGTTGTGGGTAAACGCAACACAAGACTTTGCTGCGAGTCTAAAATTGGTGCTTTCTTGTGTGGTTTTCCTGATTGTTCCTTAAAACGCGCTGTGGGTGGCCGCACTGATGTCAATAATATTATTGTTAAATAATCCAGAGCGTCTGCAAAGAGATATAAAATATTGAATTACATTTTTAGAATAAACAATAAATGAATAGTGGAAAATATGAAAATTTACCTTTGTTTTTGTGTACTGTTTGCTCGACAATAATATCAATTAAGTCGTCTCTTAAAGAAGGATATAAAGTCTTATTTTCATCCCAATATTCCAAAATTAATCTACCTTTGGAAGACACAACAAATTCAATTAATAATTAATATAATATTAATTCAATTATTAAATCATAAATAAATATATATATATTAAATGTGTTTTACCTTATTTTTACGCCAATTGAACAATTTATTCCTGAATTTCATTCGCAGACCCAGGGGGGAATTGCTACTTTTATTTCCTCCGGCGTCATATATTGAAGGCATCGGTATGTGACTTTGGCATCTGCATACATTATTTGATACCAAAAAAATAAGTTTAAAATAAATAAACATAGAAAAATGAAACCAGCCTCATGTCATTATTTAAATACAAATAAAAATATATTCCTTTATCTTTTAAATATTTCTACTTAATTTTAAATAAAAAGTTGTAGGTTTGTTTAAAGTTATTAATTAAAATATTAAGCGATTTTAATGCATTAAAATCCATTTCATTTAATTTTGCAAAAGAAAAGCCGAAATTGAAAAAAATTAAATACTCAATCTTCTAATTTTATTTTCCTTTTGTTAGCTATTCTACTCGCGCACAGTACAAATGCATGTTTGTGTGTGTATGTATAAGCTTAGGAGAATATCGGAAATCAGTGACTGTACATATTATGTACAGTTAGTCAGGT
Source organism: Drosophila histrio (assembly GCA_958299025.2). Lineage (NCBI taxonomy): Eukaryota > Metazoa > Arthropoda > Insecta > Diptera > Drosophilidae > Drosophila > Drosophila histrio. The sequence goes on from OY282582.1 coordinate 4,146,463, forward strand.
AATTGTTTTGGCAAACTATTTTTAAAAATTATAAAGCAAATATTTTTTATTGTAAAAACAATTACTTGACACATAATTTACAAATATTTACATATGTTTAATATAGTATATACGTACACACACATACATAATATCAAGTCGTTGCATCGATCACCGCTTTTTTCTTGGAAGTCACTTTTTGGCAATTGCGAAATAATGCTTGTTGTGTATGTACATACATACATATATACATGTCTCAAGTTTGCGTGCGTGTGTGTATGTAGACGCATATACAATGAATGTGAAGTCAGTGACGCTGTACATATGTATATAATTAGGTATTTATGCCTTTAAACGCATAAGCATGCACAATCACATCACTAAGATTTGTCACATACACACACACCGTTCGTTTCCAATAATTTTCGCAACAAAATAGTGCGTAATATGTATGTATGTACATACATATGTATGTAAGTTTTTTCGCAAGACTGTGTGTGTGATTGCGCGTTTTTTCTTTTAAATAAATATAGACACTTGAACTACTAATTTAAATAATTAATTAACATATGCCTAGTAAAACCAATCAATCAATAAAGTAGTTGAAAATTACCTAGAACATTGACAAAAACAAAAAAAAATACGCGCGCACACACACATCCATAAAAACTTGCGGCAAAATGTACAACACTTTTTTTGCTTATGTATGTATGTACATACATAAGAATATTTTGTATAAAATAATTAAAAATCACTTACCTTTTAAATAAGGTAAAACACTGTCGATATTTAATTCGCGTAATAGGCTTTCAAGACGAATATCGTCTGTTGGCGTTTCACTTTTATTTAAATTATTTTCACTCATTACACTTGTGCTCTCTTTTAATGTTCCAAATACACTAATTGTAGCAACGATGCGAGAGCTCGAGCTAGAGATGATCACGGTGTCAAATCGATCACGCACGGGCCCGCACTAAGCTAATTTGCAATATGCAATCGCCTGGTAAGTCGTGCTACACGTGATCACGATTGGACTCGCCAAAAATAAATCGGACCGTGAACATCTCTAGATCGAACGAAAGAGATGCACGCATCGTCTCTTGAAGCAAAAAGTGGCAAAGCGATTGTCAAAAGCTGTAAGCGATTAACCCAATAGGGACTGCTGTCTGCTTTGACTATTTTGTTATATTTTATATGAGAACTTTTCAACGTATTTAACATTGAACGAATAATATTATATACTTTATCCGATTATTCTCTCACAACTGTAATGATAATTTATTTAAAAATGTATACCTTAAATATGTTAAGCATTTGAACAAATGGAAGCCCCAATAGGGTTAAACGCATTGCAGCTCTTTCATGGTTTTTTCTTGCAGCGTTTGACAACAACAATGCCGTCGTAACATTTTCTATGCGACGCGTCGACGCCCGTCTTCAAAAATTTTAGCATGTCAAATACATATGTACATATATACATAAATATGTATGTGTATGCATGAAAATCGATGTTTAGTATGATAAACTTTGTTGTTTCTTGAGATATCTGAACCAAACTCACAGATTATATTTTAGCATTGTTGTATACATTCTGACCAAAATTGGTTTAAATTAGACAAGTATATCACATAGCTGTCATAGAAACGTTCGGTCAGAATTTTTCATTTTAGATCGATTCGTACTTAATTTAAGAATTATAGAACACAGAAATCTTGAAATTTTAAGAACAAAATGGTATAAAGTCAAGCATGGGCATACCTAAATTCAGAACGGCATATTTTTCTGAGTGTACTATATATATACCATAAATGAGACAAGACGTTTGTAGACGAATTGTAGAAACAATAGACATATATTATATACAACTCATGTATAAACGTACACATATAAAAAACCATCAAACAAGCATGACACAGATTCCAGATATCACCTTTAAGTATCACACCAAGCTCCCGTGTGATAACTCGCGAATACGTGCACAGCTAATTGAGTCACATTCCAATGCGGTCCTCCTCTTTTAGATGATTGATTAGGGTGATTGTGAGAATAGATATTAGGGTAGTTTGTTACCGTTTAATGCGTATCACTGTGCGAGCATGCGTGCACAGCCAATTGAGCTTCATTCCAATGGATTCTCCCCCGTTACATGATTGGTAAGGGTGATTGTGAGAATAGATATTAGGGTAGGTTGATGTTCACTCATGTAACCTACTTGAATTAAACAAACATTTCAGCGAGCCATTTCCAAGGCCCACCCCTTTTTTATTATTCTTTTTCTAACTGTTGTAGAGCATGTGTGATATTAAATTTAGACCCTGATTAGAAAAATTGAAAAATTAACGTTGTTGTTAATTACTTTAGTTATAAGCCATTTGTGAGGGTGAAAAAACGTATTTTCAAAGCTGTCACAAATAAAACTAGTGAGAGCTAAGGGTGAAAAAAACAAATCATTATCATCATCAACATGCAAACACAAGATGAGAGCACTTGAACCGGTTGATAGGCGGATAAAAGAAATATCGGTGGAATTAAACTGCCGCATACTTTATGCGGAAATCGAATTAAAATGGTGTCATTTGAGTTCATGAGTGAAGCAGGTGAAGCTTTCCCCCCCTTATTTATCTAATTTATTAAATAGAACTATTGAACTATTTGCTTTGAGTATTCGCTTTTGAAGAAGGAATTGCAATACACGGATACTTAATTATTTCAATTACATTTAACCAGTATAAGCCAATAGGCGGTTCATCGCTCGTTAATTTACCAGATAAAATAAAGCAAGCCGATCAGTCGAGCGGGCGCGACAGTAGGATACCCTGTGCAGGTCTTAAAATAAAAGTATGTTAGGGAAAAGTATTTTATTATAGTGTAATTGCTTTTATTTATGTCTACATATACATTTAAATATATCGCCGCTCGAATTAGCTTCCGGTTTAATTTAACCGGTTCTCAGGGAACACCACGGGGAGGCCAATACAATTGTAAAGCGGTCACTTTTCCAACTTATTTGAAATTTTTTATTAATAATGAATAAATCGAAGATCGTTATTGGAATCGCTAAATCGCTAAACTAAATTTTTGCGCTGCATGTAGTCTGACAACACCATATGTTTCTCTCTCTCTCACACACAGTTGTTATTTTATTGCGCGCCAAACCATTTATTTTTGAAATTTCAGGAAAAGTTTATATATATGGGCTTTGGTAATGCAGAAAAGTTTAATTATTTTAATATGTAGAGTATTCAATATTCAAACTAGCTTTTATTTTATAAGCGTACGTTTGGCTTAAGATCTGCGTCTATTATTTCATCAGAGATCAAATGTGACCAGAGGTCGTTAATTCTAAAGTTATTGTAAACCCTTAATTGCTATCGATAGTTATGGCCTTAAAGTATATCGCGAGGAATAAGTATCTGTTGTCGCCGCCGTGACGCTGCCGGGCCTGGCTGTAGCTGGGTCGCCACATCTACTCCCCCCTAGTGACTTCGTCAGTCGTTACAGGTAACGGAATTTCATCTAAGGATGTGGCTGATCCTGGCGAAGACAGGCGTGGCTGCTCCATCTCTGGCAATAGACTAATAGATTCCTACTCATTCTGCGTGTCGACATTAACAAGGAATGCTGGCTTGAGAAGATCGACGGAGATTGCCTTGTGCTCGCCGTTCACATTTATAATATAAACTTTGTCATCTACTCGCCGAATGACTTTGTAAGGTCCGGTTTATGGCTGCTCTAGTGGTTTCCTTACAGGCCCTACGAGCTTAAAGACGTGTGTGCAGGATTTCAAAGCTTTCGAGCAGAAATATATGGCTTGTTGTGGTGTGCCGCTGGAACAGCTCTTATTGCTCGAATGCGCTGACGTAATAACCCAGTAAGGCGATGTTGATCGGATTGAGGTCCTGAGATCCGCTTTAAAGGATGCACGGAGCACAGTTGGTAGCAAATCAGGTCAGGGGATGTGCGAGCTACAAATTAGAGGAGCCTTAAGTGTACGGAGCCATCTTTCTACCATGCCGTTTACTTGGGGATGATATGCTGTTGCCCGAATTCTTTGAGCTCCAACAATCTTCGATAATTCTGGGAAAAAGCCGGACTCCAATTGGATGGATGTCAAAAGCGCTGCGTGTGTGCCGATGAATCTTAGCGCGTTGGCATGGCATGCATTGACGTGACCAGAGCGTTGTATCTTTATTTATTCCTGGCCAGACATATCGTTGCTTCAGCAGTTTAGCCGTTGTACGTCCGCTTGGGTGTGCCAGACCATGCACTGCGTCGAATGCTTTACGTCTTATGCTTTCAGGTAAATATGGTCGCTCGCGTCCACTTGAGGTGTCCCATAATACGTCGAACTCATCAACGCGTATGTACTGCAGGTTGAGCGATGTGTTGTTTTCCTGATCCGTGATCTCAACATCGTTTTGTTGAGCGTCAAAAATTATTTTCGCGTTTATGGTGCTTGGTTTATCGATCGCATTAATGCGAGAAAGCGCATCCGCAACTGTATTGTGTGTTCCAGAAACGTGCAAATTTCCGCCGAGAATTGGGAATTTAGGTCCAGCTGACGCAGTTGACGTGGCGAAGCCTTTGATGCCTTTTGCGCAAACGCAAACGTTAATGGCTTGTGGTCAGTTTGTATAACAAAGGGTCGGCCTTCCAGAATGTGCTTGAAGAAAATTACTGCAGCGAAGATGGCCAAAAGCTCGCGATTTGCTGTAGTTCCTTTCTCCTGCGCTTAGTTCCTCGAAAAATAGGATATGGGCCGCCAGACACTGCCTTCCAGTTGCTCAAAAGCAGCACCAATTGCTGTATCCGAGGCGTTAGTTCTTAAGAATAGTTGGGCCGAAGGCGAGAGAAAGGTGGCTCACGTTGCTTTCTCTATAGCTTGCTTGCACTGTTCGAATGCCTCGTTGCTACTTGGGCTCGACATTATTTCACGCTTGTCATTTTTAGTAGCGCCTTTGTGATACCGAGAAACCTGCGAAATTCCATTATTGATGTGAGCTTAGGGAACTCTTTGATGGCTTGAATCCGCTCCTTGGGAGGCTTGAAGCCTTGTGCGTTGACCGTATAACCCAGGAAGGTAACCTTACTCTGCCCAAATTGGCATATTTGCGGGTTGCTGGTCAAGCGGTTGCTGCGGAGAATCTCAAAGATTATGGTGAGGTGCTGCAGGTGCTCCTGGTGAGAACCAGAGTACATATCGTCTATGTAGCAGCCGACAAAGAGGAGGCCACGTAGCAAGTTCTCCATATGACGTTGGAACGTTTGTGCTGAATTTCGCAAGCCGGGAGGCATACCAACGAATTCAAATAAACCGAACGGAGTCGTAACAGCCGTTTTTGCAACGTCGCAAGTGGCAACAGGTATTTGGTGGTATGCGCGCTCGAGGTCAATAGTGGAGAAAACTTTGGAGCCATGTAGACGCTGAAGAATGTCATCACAGTGCGGAACGGGGTAACGATCTGGAATGGGGCTTGCCCATTTACTGGTTGAGGTGTGGATTACTCCATGTTGAAGTAGTAGATCGAAATCGCAGCGTGCAGCGTTCAGTTTTTCATCTGTAAACCGTCTTGTCTTGTCGAAGTCTGGAGGCCTAGTTGTGACGTGTTGGGTCATGTGTTTTCGATGAAGCGATTAAGTAGGTCAGCAAAGGGACAAGGAATTACATGCGGATCCTGCGAGTTGATTGTAGAGACGTTGTACAATTTTACTTGCGATACCCTCCCTATGTTTGACAACGCTGTTGTTGGATCCACGAGTTGCTTGCCTTTGAGATCCAGCAGAAAATTATGCTGAGTGAGGAAGTCAGCTCCGATTATTGCTGATTGGATGTTAGCAGCGACAAAGGTCTAATTGAACTTGCGTTGTAGGTTGAGGTCGATTGTCATACTTAAAGTGCCATAAGTGCTAATTATTGACTTATTGACAGCGTAAAGTTTAAAATCATCCTTCTGGCGTTTTCCTATTAATATTGATATCGGGATGAGTGAAATGACTGATGCGGAATTAATTAGGAACTTTATGTTAGTGGACTGGTCGTAAATGTGGAGCCAGTACTCCTTGTTGAGGCGTGTGAGTGGGTTTTTGCTGTCATCGGTCGCCAGAACAGACGACAGCTGCTCTAGTTTCTCTATTGTGATGCCTATGAACAGGGCTGTGTGCAGTTTCGGGCATCCGTATCAAATTTGGTATAATAGAAATAGATACGTGACTTCCCTGGTGCGAGCTGCTGCTCCTTACGTTTTTGAATTTCTTGGCCCGGGTAATTACCCACTTGTTTTTTTAACTACGCTACTATGCCTACAATGTCTGCCATAGTACGCTCAAGTTCATCAAGGCGTCCTTGGGATGGGTTCGTAGTAGGAGAAGAACAACGCTGGGCAGTGTCAGTGGGACGTGTAGCTGTCATGGAAAATACACCGGCTTGTGCCTCCATTAGCTCATTAGCAACTGCAACTTGGTCATCCAGAGAGGCTGAGCGAAGAACTATCAGACTTTGTTGAGACTCATCCTTCAGCCAGCATTTTCATTTGTCGAAGTAGCTGCAATGGCTTCCGATCTTCGAAGACAAGCTCCGACAAAGCTCTGTGTAGTTGCCGATCAGATGATTCAGTGAATCGTTTGATAATAGACGCCTTCAAATTGTCATATTTATCAACGTCAGGCGGCTGCATAATAACTTCTGTTAGCTCGGACATGACGCTGGCATTAAGCGTGCATAATGAGTGATAATAACGCGTGCTGTCGGCAGTAATGCGGTTGCATACAAATTGTGCCTCAACTTGCATGAACCACAATTGGATAATTTCGTCGCCGTGACGCTGCCGAGCCTGGCTGTAGCTGGGTCGCCACCAATACTATGACAGAAACTTAGAATTGTCAACCATACGTGTTAGCAATCGCAAATATAAATTAATATATAAATAGTAATTATTCAGCCTGTCAGTGCTTGATAACTCTTAAACTGTTTTAATTATAATGAAATAATGGCAATAAAACAGCAAATTGCTTATCGTTATTATTCTGTTAATTTAAGCTGTGATATCTTAATCTTGTGAAATATGCGTGTAAACAATCGATAACATTAATTTACGTTACAATGTATAGTTCTGAGTGTGGCAGTCAGTATTTTGGACTGACTCCATCTCAAGCGCCATATAGCGGCCGTCAGCGCGAATCATCAGATTATTATATGCTTTTTCGTTTGCGCAAATGGAATTTTCATATGCTCTCTCGCTTTAGCCAAAAACTGGAATTAAAACAAATTCCTTAATATCTCCCTTATTTATGGGTCGATCGCCATGAAACTTGCAGCAAATGGCTCAGCGTGAATTATTCTTCAACTATCAGTTATGTTAGGCTGAGTTATCTTAAAATTTGAAAGTTTTTTTTTTCGATTTGCGTGGGCGTGGGGTAAGATATCGAAAATTGAAAATAAACTTGATCTGCGTATTTGAGATTTGACACACATGATAAAAAGCTTGGGCTTTTTATTCATCGCCCATGACTCGAAACAGCTGATAACAAGAGCAGTTTTATAGCTAGAGACTTGATATTTGGCACACATGGTAAGTATCCTACTCTCAATGTGTGCTACAAATTTCAGTACGAGTGGATATTGAACTCGGAAGTAATTCAACAAACAAATTTATGCAGCGTAGCAGATCCGTCGCAGCGCAGTCGTAGCGCACTCGCTGCGCCGCGGCGACCATATAAGGAACGAAAAGACGAGTTTGTGGCGCTAAACATAAAAAATCTACAGCCGCATTCCAGTGTTGCCAGACTATCGCAAGCTACCTAATCTCGATGAAAGCAAAATCGACTTCAAGCATTATATTTAAATCCCATTTTAATGAAAATACTATTCTTTGAAGACCTGCACAGGGTTTCCTACAGTCGCGCGCGCTCGACTGATCGGCTTGTTAATTACAACAGTTTATGTTTTGTTTACTTTTGATGCGGTTGAAACCAAATAAAGACTAATTTGAGATTTCATACCAGATAGATCAATGAATGTCAAAACGTACACTAAGAATTAACGGCCTAAAGAGGAACAAGCAATAAGCACAATTAAAAGAGTACATAACTAGGAGAACCAAATGTTGTTGTCTCTTTTAATTTTTATGCGTTTGCAGTAATTCGTTCCACATGAAAACAAATTTGTATGAACATACGATAATTTGGCGCGAACAGAAAAATGCACTTTATTTTTATCGGAACTATAGTGTTTATAGTAAAAATATTTTGCAGGATTGAGAGTCATAAGTTTTCTAACAATTTGGCATTAACATTTCTATTTCGATAAAAAGTGATGTACAATACTTTCGCGAAAATGCGTCGATATGCTGCAACCGTGTCGGCAAAAGTTACGGTAGAGTTAAAGAGCACTTAACAACAATAACACTGCGGCTGTTGATTATTTATGTTTAACGCCACAGCGGCCGAAAGGCAAATCAAACATATATGAACAAACGGGTCTTTTTGTTCGTTATATCGTCGCCGCGGCGTAGCGACAGCGCTGCGACGCATCTGCTGCGCTGCATAAATTTGTTTCTTGGATAACTTCTGAGTTCCGATCGAACTGAAAAACTGTTATATATTAATTAATGCTTAAAAAATATGCAAATGGCCATTACGAGTAAATATGTCAAGTGCAGGTGACCCGAACAGTAAAACAAAGACAAAAAACCAAATATCAAGAATGGCAGACAACAGGGAGATGCCAAAATGAATAAGCCGGACACCGGGAACCCGCCCGTAAAATACCCTGTGGCAGTACTGAGCGCTGCTTGAATTCGCTCCCGATATAATTCTCTTCTAATTCGATTTTTCAATTTGTGGGCGAAAGGGCGTGGCTACAAAACTGCTCTTGTTGTGAGCTTTTTCTTGATCTGTTGGCGAAGCGGCCTGGCATCCAAAATTAAAGATAAACTTAATCTACCTGCAAATATTAGCATGAGGCCAAGTTCAAACATCTAACTCTTACCATATCCGAGATCCTTTCGTTCATACGGACGAACAGACGGAACGACGGACAGACGCACATGGCTATATCGAATCGACTATTGATTCTGATCAAGAAAATACATATTTTATGGGGTCGGCAACGTTTCTTCTATGTGTTACATACTTTTAACAAACTTAATATACCCCAATAGGTTAACAAAATGGGAAGAGCGACAACGGAGCTCCCAGAAACTGTTCGACCTTTGCTGCATGCGTTTCCGGCTGCACTCAGTTACAAACTATTTTCAATTAAAATTGGTCAACTAAATTATGCACCATCAGCTGCAATAGTAGCCAAGCTGTCAGTTTACTCGATAGTCACCCAACAGGCACCGACTCGACGTCCACATATAGCCGCAGCGATAAAAATGCAACAGCCGAGTAAAATTTGCACTCTACTCGTACTTAGTTTTAAAGCAATTTGTGCCGCCCCCATATGCGAATGGGTGAGTGTGTGTAATTTGATAACACACGAGTCGCACAATTATTTTGAAATTACTGGCAAACCTGTTGCTGACAATTTGAGATATCAAGTCGAGGTAAACCGTTACTAGAATTTGCTAAGATTATCCATGTTTCTCCGAGTAGATCAGCATATCCCGTAAAAGTTAATCCAATGGTAAAAAATGAATGTTGCTCAAGCGAATTTTTTATGCCCTGGTCTACAAGTTTGTATACAAGTTTGTTAAAAGTATGTAACAGGTAAGTCTGGCAGACCCCATAAAGAATATATTCTTGATCAGCATCAGCAGCCGAGTCCAAATAGCCGTTCGACAGTCCGTAAGAACGAAAT
>OY282582.1:4156440-4207895 GCA_958299025.2 Drosophila histrio
ATTTTATCAAATTATTCATCCTTACCCTACAAGTACATAAACAGGGGTGACTTCCAAACCAACCGAAAACCAACTCAAGCTAATTTTAGGTGACACAGACCCCTATTCGAGCTGGTTTTAAAATCTCTAATACCTTGGCTAGAGATTTGCTCAATTTCCGAAATATCTGTAGAATCACATCTCAAAATTAAACATTCAGGGGAGCCACAGAAATCTCTAGAGATTTTGACTCGAGCTGGCTTGCAAATCTCTCAAACCAAACCGTAGGTGACACAGAACTTTGAAAAATTTCATTTTTCGGAGTATTTAGTCGGAGTAAACGTGAAAAACGAGAACGGCAGCACAGAGTTGCTACAGTTTGCAAACAAAATGTTCTAAAATGTATTTCCTATTGTTATTCTTTTTTTAAAGTCGATCCCAGAGCATCAGCGATATATTTGATAAGTCGGAAAATAGTTCTTTCTTGTGGCTTCTGGCTTGTGATTTGAATACAACCAAGTTCAAATATTTTGGCCGCAAAAAATGTAAGTTGCGTGACCCTGTGTTCTTGTCACTTGTTCAATTGCTTGTGAATGCCAATTGTATTTGTTTATATTTGTGAAGCGCTCAAGTTTTAAAAGCAAATTTAACCAGTCGGAAAGGCTACAGTCAAAGTTGACTATGAGGTACCCTTTACTTATTTTTCAAAATGGAAATACGAGTAACACTAATAGTTCCCATAACGCGTTATAACGTCAATATGCTCTTTTTCTTCCTTTGGCCCGACACTGAGTAATATTAAGTCTTGAATAACTTCAGAGTTTATTATCCGATCGCGATGAAATTTTCAGGATACAGTGTGCCAAAAATTTAAGGCACCAGTTTTAGAATTGACCATTATATGGGACTTTAAGTTTTTTTTTGAATAACTTCTGAGATTATTATCCGATCTCGATCAAATTTTCAGGATACGTTGGGACCCTGATACCTGATAAAAAATTTTGTTTTTGATTTACGGAGGCGGAGGGAGGCGTGTCAAAGTTTTTAGTTAAACTTGATCTGCTTAGCCCATAGACGAACCACCTTACCAGATTTGGTGACTCTAGCTCTTATAGTCTCTGAGATCCAGACGCTCATACAGACAGACGGACAGACGGACGGACGGACGGACAGACGGACAGACGAACATGGCTATATCAAGAATATATATATATATATAGCCTTCAGGCTTAGACGGCCACGTCATAAACAAAACGCACTCACTCCCACGATATTGCATTTTTTCCCCTATCTCAGGCTTAGGAGTCCAAGCCATAAACAACCGTCGCATATCTCGGCCAATTCATAAACAACTCTCACTCAGTCCCACGTTATTGCTTAATCGGCATTTCTTCCCCTATCTCAAGCTTAGAAGCCCAATACGTAAACAAATTCTTCCCCCATCATGGGAACCACCGAATTACAATTTAAAGTCCAAAACTCTGTTGCAGCTTAAAGCTCGCAACTCCCCACACATTCACCACAGCAACTCCCCACACATTCACCACGATCAAGAAAGCATTTAGGTTTAATGCACGATAAGAATCAATTGTAAAATTAGTTTTTAAGTAACCATTGTCAAAGAAAGTATTAAATGCAATTATAATAAAGATACTCAATTTAAAATAATACATTTTTTTGATGATTTAATTATCTCAACATTTAATTGGCGAAGCCGGTAGGATACCGAAAAAGTCCCCGTAATATAAAACTTGTTTTCCTCATTACAATCCAGTGATAAAGAATCCTTGAACAAACAAGTGATCTTTATGGATTGAGCACGCGAATTGCCGCAAGTAAAGATTCGGTTTAGAACATTACAATTTTTTGGTATCCGCAAAAGAACTTTCGTGTGTGTTTAATAAAGCATAGTGGCCCGTTTTAATAAATCGTGACCGCCACAAGTGCAAACATTTTTAATTTTGTTTAAAGAAAAGTTATTGTGGCCCGTTTGAAAAAGAAACAGTGACTGCCTCATAATTAAAAACAATTTTAAAAATATAGTTTTTAAACCACCGCAAAATGTTGAAATTCACCTAAGGTGTAAGTCTCGAGATACTGTAGCAACCTGTGAATAATATTTGGAAGCCCAATCTTATTGATTGTGACCGCTAACCAAGTAAACTCAACAAACAACACTAACTCCACGACTCACATAAAACAAAAACATGGCTCCAACGTCACCACAACTAGAAGGTCAACTAAGTGACCAGACGTAAAGTCAATTGTTACATCAAATACATAATGTACCCGAATTCAATGGAGATCCTTCTGCACTAGCTCCGTTTGTAAGACGTATTGACTACCTGATCCAGCTCTATACTACAAATTGGAGCTATTGAACTACGGATATCTGGAGAAGCACAACGAACTCTGCAGCAATTGCACATCAACAACTGGCCCAGTCTTCGTCAAGCGTTGATATCTGAATACAAGACGCAAACAATTGTAGTAGAACTACTTTGGAAGCTGTACAACACCAACTATCAAGGAAATCTGCGTAAGTACTGCAACGATGTCGAAGAAAAGATGACAATTATAAGAAATAAGTTAGAATTAGAAGGATATATTGAAAATTCAATATTGTATACAAATGCTATGAACAACACTGTAAAAATTTAATTCAAAGAAAACTTCCCGATAGGCTTTTTATGACATTGGCAAGACATGATATATCAACAATATCGAATTTAAAAAAAGTAGCACAAATGGAAGGCTATTATGAGGAAGCAAATTATGAAAATAATAAGAATAATAAAAACCAAAGTAATAGCAACAACAACGTCAATTTCACACGAAATTCATACAACCAAAATACTAACCATTATAACTCAGCTCATTACACCAATCATAATCAACAAACCTCCCAGCCGACACAATCGACACAAAACAGACACACTAACAGACAAAACAATTTTGATCAAAATAGAGGTCTTCAGGAATTCCAACAAATCTTAAGACAAGGTCAGAACAATAATTCCATGAATCATAATCAGAATCGTCAAGGTGGTTCTATTCCAAATCAACCATTTAAACGTTCACGAGAGAGTAGGTTAGGTTAGGTTAGGTTTAATTGGACCGCTCAACAGAGTGTCGAGTTCACACAGAGGCCATTCGGCCCATTGTGATGTCCATTAACTGTGGGAGTAGAAAAAGGATTGTTGGAGGGTTGAAGGGAGTAGGAAAGGGAGTTTGGGTTGTCCTGGTCCCGAAAACCCTAATTGGTCCCGTTTGGCGGGATTCGCTTTTGGAACCAACCAGTGGAGTCCAGGAAGAGTACCAGATCCTCCAGTCGCAGTTTTGCAAGACTGCCCAGTTCCTCGAAAAAGGGTTCCCCGAGAAAACGGGTTCTCCTTCTAAGAAGTGCACGGTAGTCACACATAATGTGTTCGATGCTCTCCTCTTCCTCTTCATTTCCGCAGCTACGACAGAAGTCTTGTGATGGTACACCACACCTTAATGCCATTCGGCCAATGGGACAGTGACCCGTCAAGACTCCTATCAACACCCTTATCCTGTTCTTGCTAAAGTGTAGGAGTTCAGATGATCGCTTTGGGTTGCGGTCTGGCCAGAGTGCTTTGGATGTGTTGCATCCCTGAGCCATTTTCCACTGCTCCTCTGCCGCAGTCCTCGCCGTTCTTGCTAGTTCGGAGAGGACGTGCTGAAGAGGTCTTTGTACATAGTCACCGCACTACCTGCCAGTAGCGCTGATCCTTGCCTTGCACATTCGTCAGCCCTCTCGTTTCCTAGTACACCGGAGTGCCCAGGTACCCAGACAAGTCTGATTGAATGGTGGCAACGGTTCAGCGCTGTGACTGTGTTTCGAATGAGTTTGCTCTTGGTGGTGTTTGAGGACAGAGCCTTAAGGGCTGCCTGACTGTCGACGTAAATAGATATGTTCCTTGAAGGTTCCTCCAAGGTGGATATCAGTTTGGTCGACTGCCAGACAGCGTAGATCTCCGCCTGGAAAACACTGCACTAATCCGGAAGACGGTATGAAAGATTCGCAGCAGGTTATGCGGAGTACACGCCTGCTCCAGTGCCTTCATCCGTTTTCGAACCGTCCGTGTAGATTGACAGCGCGTTCCCACATAGCCGGGTTTCTTGCTGCCAATCGGTCCGTGATGGGAACACAGTGTTGAACCTGTCTTCCCACTTGTTTTCAGGAACGCAATAGTCCTCCTTGTGTGGCCCAGCATTGCTTTCTATTGAGCGTAGAATGGCGCTGTGACCTACCGTACTTGGCTTAAGGAGGTTCAGAGCTCTAAGCCTGACCGCACTCCTGGCTGCCGCGTACTTCAGGAAGATGTCTATTGGTTCCAGGTCTAACATGACGTCTAGTGCTGCTTGGGGAGTGGAGCGTATACATCCCGTTACACCCAAGCAAGCTAGTCATTGCACTTTTTGGAGATTATTTAGGTGAGATTTGGTGCATGCCGTTTCCCACCATACCAATGTTCCATAAGTAAGAATGGGTCTGACAACAGCCGTATAAAACCAGTGGATAATATATGGTTGTAGCCCCCATCTTTTCCCAAAAGTCTTCTTACACACAAAGAAGGCTTGCAGTGCCTTTTTCATCCTCTCCTCCGAGTTTCTCTTCCGAGAGAGTTTCGAGTCGAGAATTACTCCTAGGTACTTTGCCTCCTTTGCCAGTCTAAGCTGTATCCCTCCTAGTGTAGGAAGTCTAAAGCTTGGTATCTTGTACTTTCTTGTAAACAGAACCAGCTCGGTCTTTTGTGGGTTTGCCCCAAGACAATTCTGCTCTGCCCACCTTAGAGTGAAGCCGAGTGAATTTTCCATCAGTTCACTGATTGTTGGCAAGAACTTGCCAGTCACCAGTAAAGTCAGGTCGTCAGCGTAGGCCGTTACTCTGCATCCTCTATTTTTCAGTTTTAGAAGAAGGTCGTTGAGAACGAGATTCCACAATAGAGGAGATATAACTCCTCCTTGAGGCGTTCCCCTCGTGGCCAACTTTCTAATTTTTGAAGTGCAAAGTTGGGAGTTGATCACTTTGCAGCTGAGCATATTGCTGAGCTACTGATTGATCATCAGGTGTGAGCCAATTTTGGCAAGTGCTGCCGTTATCGACTCGATCCTGACATTGTTGAAGGCTCGTTCTATATCGAGGAATGCCATCAGCGCAAACTCCTTTCTATGCAATGTGTTTTCAATATTACTGACTACCTCATGTAGTGCTGTCTCAATGGATCTACCTTTGAGATAGGCATGTTGAGAGCTGCCAAATACACTTGGAGTCAGCATCGTTCTTAGATATAGATCCAGAAGTCGTTCTAGCGTTTTTAATAAAAACGATGATAGACTAATTGGTCTATAGTCCTTCGCTGAGCAGTGGTTTATCTTTCCTGCTTTGGGAATGAATGCCACTCTCACTTCTCTCCAGATACGTGGGATGTATCCTATAGAGAGGCATCCTCTGAAGATTCTCAATAACCATGGCAAGAGGTCATGACACGCAGCTTGCAACATAGCCGGTCTAACGCCATCCGGTCCTGCAGATTTGTAGGGTTGAAATGACTTGATAGCCCAGATTATCTTCTCTTCATTGATAATTTCCTCTATAACGGCTCCACTGGACATAGATATAGGTGCAAAGTAGACACCGGTTCATCAATCAACATGAAAAACAGACAGTTGTCAGAAGTATGTCAGGTTATTCAAAATTAACAAAATTTGTGAATCTTAAAGAAAATAATTTGTTTCAACAACCACAACAATTCTATATTCACAATTTGTCTCCATTTTATGATATACTAATAAGCAGAAAAATATTAATGCAGAATAACGGAATAGTAGACTATACGAATAAAACTACTACAATTAGTGAACGGACGTTTATTCACAAGGAACTTAAAATAAACGACTCAAACTCTTCAAAAAATTTTGAAGCAAAATTAGATGAAGACAATTTTACAACAGAAGTAAATTATGCAATGAATAATGAACTTTCAAATGAACACGAATATCACCTTGACCACTTGAATTATAAAGAAAAGGAAAAGCTATTGAATTTGTTAAAACAATTTCAAGACATTCAATATACCGAAGGTGAAAATTTGACATTTAGTAGTATTGTACGTCATGAAATAAAAACTTTACACGAGAATCCTATTTACAACCAGTCGGAAGAGCTACAGTCGACTATGAGAGACCCTTTACTTATTCTTCAAAATGGCAATAAGAGTAACACTAATAGTACCCCATAGCGCGCTGTAACCTCAATATGCTCTTCTTCCTTTGGCCCGACACTAAGTAATATTGAGTTTTGAATAACTTCCGAGTTTATCATCCGATCACCATGAAATTTTCAGGATACGTTGGGACACTGCTATTCGGACTCTAGCCTTAATATTTTTCAATTTATGGAATTTCAAAAAAATTTTACGATTTTTAGGGGCGGAAGGGGGCGTGGCAAAATTCTAAAACAAACTTGACCTTTTCGGGGGCCGCAGGAGTATTGTCACCAAATTTGGTGACCCTAGCTCTTATAGTCTCTGAGATCTAGGCGTTCATACAGCAGGACAGACGGACATGGCTATATCGTCTCGGCTGTTGATGCTGATCAAGAATATATATACTTTATGGGGTCTGCCAGACTTCCTTCGACCTGTTACGCATATTTTGACAAACTTAATAGACCCTTTTTACTTTTTTAAAGTAAAGGGCCTAAAAAACGGCTGCAGGAAATAAGGCCCCAATGAAATAAGGCCCCAAAAGAGGAAATGAAATAAGGCCCCAAACTTGGGGTGTTATTTCATAATGAAATAATACCCCAATTTCAAATATGAAATAAGGCCCCACAGCGATGAAGTAAGGCCCCAAAAAAAATGAAACAAGGCCCCAAACTTGGGGTGTTATTTTATTATGTAATAACACCCCAATTTCAAAAATGAAATAACACCCCAAATTTTGTTGTTGTTTTGTTCATTAAAACAAAAAATAACGGAAATACCTAAACAATAAATTTGAAATTATTATTAAATTTGGATATTTAGTAAAATTAACTATCTATAACTTTAAAAAATAATGAATAATGCGGCGCTAAGATTGAAAATTTGTTTAAACTCAAATATTTTATTATCTCGTCAAAATATTAAACATAGATGACTAGGAGTTGGTTAAAGCGGCTCTGTGAAATAAGGCCCCAAAAAAAAAATGAAATAAGGCCCCAAAAAATTATACAGGAAACAACAACAACGATTTTTATAAAATTTGGGGTGTTATTTCCTTAATCAATTATTATTGATTATATTATTATAATCAAAAATTATTGTATCAAATTTTCATTATTTTTTAAAGTTATAGATAGTTAATTTTACTAAATATCCAAATTTAATAATAATTTCAAATTTATTGTTTAGGTATTCCCGTTATTTTTTGTTTTAATGAACAAAACAATAACAAAATTTGGCGTGTTATTTCATTTTTGAAATTGGGGTGTTATTTCATAATGAAATAACACCCCAAGTTTGGGGCCTTGTTTCATTTTTTTTGGGGCCTTATTTCATCGCTGTGGGGCCTTATTTCATATTTGAAATTGGGGTATTATTTCATTATGAAATAACACACCAAGTTTGGGGCCTTATTTTATTTCCTCTTTTGGGGCCTTATTTCCTGCAGCCGGTTAAAGCAACCTTTGGGGAACTATTTTAAAAGTTCCGTCCATTAAATATCTTCTATTCTGTGGTGGTATGCTTTCCTAAAGAAAATGAAATAAGGTCCCAAAATTTAGTATTGGGGCCTTATTTCATTTCTTTTTTTGGGGTCTTATTTCATAATGAAATAAGACCCCAATTTTTTTAAGGAAATAAGGCCCCAATTAAGGAAATAACACCCCAAATTTTATAAAAATCGTTGTTGTTGTTTCCTGTATAATTTTTTGGGGCCTTATTTCATTTTTTTTTGGGGCCTTATTTCATTTGGGCCTTATTTCACAGAGCCCTAAAAAACCATATAGCTATCCATTCGCGTATGAGACGGAGGTCAATAAACAAATAGACGAAATGTTACGGCAAGGTATCATACGTCAAAGTAATTCTCCATATTGCAGTGCTTTATGGATTGTACCAAAAAAGGTAGATGCTACCGGTCAACAAAAGTTTAGATTAGTAGTCGATTACCGTGGGCTCAATGACATCACCGTAAACGACAAGTTCCCTATCCCTTATATGGACGAAATACTAGGAAAACTTGGAATTTGCCAATACTTCAGAACAATTGACTTAGCCAAAGGCTTCCATCAAATTGAAATGGACCCTGAATCTATACCCAAAACAGCATTTTCAACAAAACATGGTTATTATGAATATACTCGGATGCCATTCGGATTGAAAAATGCCCCCACAACATTTCAGCGTTGCATGAACTTCGTCCTAAAGGACCTGATCAACAAGCATTGTTTCGATTATTTAGATGATGTTATTGTTTATTCAACATCACTCGTTGACCACCTAGACTCACTGAGAAAGGTATTCGAAAAACTTAAGGAGCCTAATCTAAAGCTCCAATTAGACAAATGCGAATTTTTAAAAAAGGAAACAGAATTTTTAGGCCACATTATAAGTCCAAACGGCATACGACCTAATAAGCTTAAAGTCAAAGCAATTCAAGAATTTCCGTTACCTAAAACTACAAAGGAAATAAAATCATTTCTAGGATTATGCGGTTATTACCGTAAATTTATTCCAGACTTTGCTAAAATTGCAAAGCCCATGTCTGTATTTTTAAAGAAAGGATCAAAAATCGATTGTAAAAACAACGGTTACAATAAATCTTTCGAAAGACTAAAAACGTTAATCATGAGCGACCCAATATTAATTTGTCCCAATTTTACTAAAGAATTCCAGTTAACAACTGATGCAAGCAATTTCGCTATAGGTGCAGTGCTGTCGCAAGATAATAAACCAATTAGTTTTGCTAGTCGAACTTTAAACGACCATGAACAAAACTACAGCGCAATTGAAAAAGAATTATTAGCCATAGTTTGGGCAACGAAATACTTCCGTCCATATTTATTTGGCAGACATTTTGATATTTTAAGCGATCATAAGCCACTTGTTTGGTTAGGTAATATCAAAAAGCCCAATTCAAAATTACAACGTTGGCGTATTAGACTTAGCGAGTACGATTTTACAATAAAGTATTTGCAAGGTAAATTAAATTATGTTGCAGATGCGTTGTCACGCATTAAAATAGAAAAAAATGCATTAGGAGAAGAAGATAATGATTCTACAGCTGCAACAATCCACAGCGCTGAAGAAGACAACGTAAACTACATACCTATAACTGAAAAACCAATTAATCACTTTGCACGACAAGTTGAAATCATCAGGGACATTACTGACAGTACCGAAGTTAAACGATATTTTTCTAAATTAAAATTAATAATAAAATATACAGAAATGACAACAGAAAAAGCAAAATATATCATAATAAATCATATTTTAAATAACACAAATGTCATTTATATGGAAAATGATCAAGATTTTCTAATTTTCCAGAAAGCATTTCAAGAAATCATTAATTCAAACAGTAACACAAAAATTGATAGAAGCTACATTAAACTTAAAGATATCGAATGCTATTCTGAATTTAAAGAATTTATTATTAAAGAACACATAAAATTATTACATCCAGGTATTGAAAAAACAATAAGTCTTTTTAAAGTAACTCACTATTTTCCAGATTATCAGAATCTTATTCAAAATATTATCAATGATTGCGAAGTTTGCAACATTGCAAAAACGGAGCACAGAACTACAAAGTTACCATTTGAACTGACTCCAGAAATAAATAATCCCCGAGAAGTTTATGTTATAGATTTTTATGCAATTGACAATGAATAATATCTATCATGTATTGACATCTATTCCAAATTCGCATCACTGATAAGAACCAATAGTAGAGACTGGTTAGAAGCTAAACGTGCTCTCACTAGAATTTTCAATGACATGGGTAAACCAATAAGAATCAAAGTCGATAAAGACACAGCCTTCATGAGTAATTCTTTGAAATTATGGTTAGAAACTGAAAACATACAATTAGACATAACCACAAGTAAGACAGGAATAGCAGACGTAGAACGCCTCCACAAAACAGTTAATGAAAAAATCAGAATTATTAACACTGAAAGAAATTTAGAATATAAACAAACAAAAATAGAAACCATTTTATTTATCTACAATCATAAAACGAATCATAACACTACTGGATGTACACCAGCTAACATACTACTTTACGCAGGTACATCGGCATTTAATAGTCAACAAATCAAAGGAAAAAAAATCAATAAACTCAACGAAAATCGATAATATTTCGAAATTGATACACAATTTAGGCAAGCCCCACTAACACGATCAAAATCTAAAAACCCATTTAAAAAAACACGTATTATACAACAATTAGATGAAAACATTTTAACGAAAATAACAGAGGACAGAATGTAGTACACTATAGAAGCAAATTTAAAAAGAAAAAGAAAATTAATGATAGTAAATACTCACAGGAAACCTTACCATCAAATTCATCATAATATTAATAACTGTAACCACACCAACAACATCAGGATTAATAGAAATCACCCAATAGAGAATAATCAAGGATATATTCTATTCGAATCACTAACCTTGCAGATACCCCGCGAATATGAGAACCATTGTTTCACAGCGAACGTAACACTAATCGAAGAAACTTATGATCTGTTGCTCAAACAGAGCCAAGAATTTAATAGTCTTCAACTAAAATATCTTCTCGAAAAACTAAAGCGAGAAAAGAATGGAATACGGTTACAAAAACGTGACAAACGAGGACTAGTTAACTTTGTAGGATTCACATTAAAATACCTTTTTGGTACACTCGATGAAGATGATAAAAGACAAGTTGAAGATCAAATGGCAATAATAACACAAAAAACTGTAGCAATCAATGATTTAAACAATATTATCAACACTCTTAATAAAGACATCAACGTAATTAACAAACAGCAAGAACAACTAAAAAAAGAACAAAAACTTAACTTATTAATATTTAACATAGAGCATTTCACAGAATACATCGAGGATATCGAAATGGCTACACAGTTAACAAGTCTAGGAATTTTTAACCCAAAATTGTTAAAACATAACAGCCCTAACAACATTGACCAGAAAAAACTAATTAACATCAAAACTTCAGCATGGTATAACACAGCTACTAATGAAATATTTCTTATATCCCATATTCCCACTCAATCCATTGAAACCCCAACATTCATAATTACACCATACCCCGACAACAACGGGCAAATAATTAACGAGAATGTACTCCAATACACTAATATTATATTTACAGAACATAATGTAACCCGATGAGAACCAACATCCCATTTAGAAATTAAGGAAATGATTTATTTTAATAATAACTACTTAACCCAAAAAATTATAATAATAATCATTATTGTAATAATAATAGTTATTAGCATTTATTATTTGCACACAAAATGTAATCCATCACCACATCACGTTATAATGAAATTTATAAAGCCTAAACCTAACCCTAAGAATAACCAAGAATTGGAAACCGAACAGGAAATACAAGCACCCGATCCAATAATTGAAACTGTAGAATCACACCCACAATTATACCCTACTTTGACCGCTTGAGGACAAGCTCCAATCTAAAAGGCGGGGGAGTGACATATTGACATAACTATTCACCCAACATATCATTAGCATTGATTCCCTTTCAGGCTTAGACGGCCACGTCATAAACAAAACGCACTCACTCCCACGATATTGCTTGATCAGCATTTTTTTCCCTATCTCAGGCTTAGGAGTCCAAGCCATAAACAACCGTCGCATACCTCGGCCAATTCATAAACAACTCTCACTCAGTTCCACGTTATTGCTTAATCGGCATTTCTTCCCCTATCTCAAGCTTAGAAGCCCAATACGTAAACAAATTCTTCCCCCATCATGGGAACCACCGAATTGCAATTTAAAGTCCAAAACTCTGTTGCAGCTTAAAGCTCGCAACTCCCCACACATTCACCACAGCAACTCCCCACACATTCACCAAGATCAAGAAAGCATTTAGGTTTAATGCACGATAAGAATCCATTGTAAAATTAGTTTTTAAGTAACCATTGTCAAAGAAAGTATTAAATGCAATTATAATAAAGATACCCTATTTAAAATAATACATTTTTTTGAAGACTTAATTATCTCAACATTTCATTATATATACTTTTTGGGGTCTGCCGGACTTCCTTCGACCTGTTACGCACATTTTTTCTTGACAAACTTAATAGACCCGTTTTACTTTTTATAGCCTGTGCCCATTAAAAATGGGCAAAAAAGACTATTATGAATTTGTGTGAATGTATGTAACAGGCAGAAGGAGGCATCTCCGACCCTATAAAGTATATATATTTTTGATCAGTATCAATAGCCGAGTCGATTGGCACCTGTCCGTCTGTCTGTCCGTCCGTCCAACCACTGCCCCTCTGTCGCCACGTATATATCCCCTCGCAATGCACACTGGGCCGGATTGCCGAATAAGTGGCATAAAGTCGAAAATTGCATATATCGAGCTGAAGCTTGGCATATTTATTGAATATACCACTCTAAATATTTAAGTAATTTTTTGAGTCAGCTTGACCACGCCTACCCCGACTGCCCATATAAGACAACATGACGTATACGTGATTTAAATTATATTTTGTTATTTTATACTTCTGTTTATTATTTTCTTATGTAGCATACTTATTTTTATTATAAACATGGTTTTTTTGTGTGGCTTGAATCATAGGAACAATAGGAACTATATTAATCTGTTAAATTTATATTATTAGATTGAAAATGTAAGATGCACACAGGCATTAAAAACTTAAATATATATGTTATTCAGTCGTACTCTACTGCTAATTCAAACGAAAATGGATTTATCTCATTTGATTCCGAATCATCTGAGTCATCCGATATGTCATCAAAACTATAGTCATTTGGGCAAGACTTTGTATTATTATGGGGTGCTTCAAAGAGATCAATTACATCTTGCGGAAGGGGTTGTTTCTTATTTCAAGCTGCCCTTTTCTTAATACACATGCTAGAGATAAGAGGATCTGATGAGTCCATAGATCTGTGGAACACATCCATTATATTATTGATACGGGAATTTTGTCTAGCATGCACTTGCCTATCACGTTTGTAAAATTTATTTCGCGCTTCTGACGCATTTTCCCCAAGACAGCCTACCGGCACTACTGATGCAGCTATTATTTGGGATCCATGTATTAAAATTTTGTGTAGAGTAGATACCATGGGTAATGCAACATATACAATCGTATGGTCTTATTTGAAAAAGATTGAAATTTTTGAGCATCGATTGCAAATTTGCAGTTAATAGCTATTAGAATAGTATGCAGATTGTCAATTAACTCCAAGTTGAGATCTAAAATTTATGCGAATAGTTTTGTATTAGAAAAAGCTTTTCTGGCTGTATTGCCATCGTTCGTGTTTCCACTCCCATTCTGTTTCGGCTTATCTACATGCAATCCCATTTCTTGTCACATTCTCTTTTGTACATATTTTTTTTTAGAAATCATACTAAGTTTGTCACTTTCGCTTCTTGCTTGCCATTTTTTGAACTCCATTTTATATGATATTTTGAGGAGTAACTCAAAAACACGTATCCACGCGTGTAATGGACTTATTCCATACTGAAGGTGTCCAGGGTTCGGCTTAAAAGAATGTTGATCAATCGTGTCCATAAATTGTTTTGGGCCTGCACCACAGATTGAACATAATTGGCAGGAGTTCGTGCCCGTTAAAACGTTTAAAACTTTCCCGTCTATAAGTGTCATGTACAACTCATACGAGACGGTGATTTTTCTTTCCTCTAAAATCGTTAACACATAAGGAATCAAATTTGTAATTTGTCTTTCCAAATCGTTTTTTTCTGCAAGGATGTGATCTTTTGTTTCTTTAGCGAATTCCATTTTTAAGAGGGCGACAAAATCTTACAGATTGCGGAGTTCTGTTATTCCAAAAAATTGTTCCTGCTTTATCTATAAGCTTCAGGGGTATGAAGGTAGTAACAAACAAAGACTGATCTGAAGTGTCTATTTCGTTACTTTCAAATCTTTTTTTGTACATACTTTGTCCAGATGATCCATCAAATCCGTAACTCGCAATTAATTTAACGCTTGACACACTTTCTAAATTTACGAATACTTCCTCCTGTAACAATAAAATTCGGCTTGCAGTATGATTTAATAAATTTTGTAAAGCAACTTTAGCAACTGTTTCTGTCGCTGTTATTCCCACTGGTCTCAATTGTAACTTAGCTTCTTGAACTTTGTGGTAGTTGGGGTATATGTCGCAATTACGCAGTTTGCTTATATGACGAATTTCATTGTACAATCTTTTGGTTAATGAATTTTCTAGCAAAAATTCCAAAGCATTATTTATTGTGAGAGGTATTGGTTCTACTGTACGAAGCTTTCTTTTAGCTTCGACTGCCTGTCTTTCTGACGTATTACAATTCTGAAGTTCAAATGCAATATTATTTTCATTTGATTTTCTTGCTGATATTGTGTTTGGTTTGGTTTCACTGTCATTTTTAAGTGCTACATCACTAGCAAGTTTTCTTTTAAGGCGGGGTCCTCCTTCATCATAAGTTAGTTTTGGTCTTCCCCTTTTTAAATTTCGCATCTCCGCGTGATTTTCCAAATCAATTTGTAAAGACTTTGATAGCCACTGTGAATGCTTTTCTCTGAATGTTCGCACATTACGGCTGCACTTTTGCAGATTGGACTTGATATAATTTTCGAAGCTTTTTGTTTTTTTGTTAATTTCACTTATTTTTTCGTCGGTCAATGCACATTCATTTATTTGGCCAAATATCCATTCAGCAAGCGCGGTAGAGTTGCGACCGCTGTCGATCCATACGTCCAGCAAAGTTGCATGACAGAACTCAAGCACATCTAGAAAATTAAGCCATCGCAAAAGCCGCAAAAAGCCGCAAACCGGATTGTTATTATATTTTTATGAATAGGTTATACTTTTTTTAACATACATTACACATCGCAGAAATACGCAGAAGACTTTTTTTCACTACAGAAGACGAACACTTTGGTTAGATTTTTTCTTATTGGACAACACAAAACAATACACATATTATCACATATAACAAATTTTGACACAAAATCTTTTCATTCAACTCAATTTACATACCTCAGTCTTTAAAGTCCGTTTTTAATAATAACCAATTTGATTATCGTGTGGAATTGCAAAGCGCACACAGTCAACAAAAGTTTCCCGCCAATTTTGCCACAAAAGTCAGCTGTTCAATCGGCTGACTTCGGAGCTCGATAAAAAATGCCAGGGTTGAATTTTTAGAAAAAATATTTATTGATGCTTTCTACAGAGGGAATCTAGTATATATATGTTAAATAAAAATGTAGATTTGCTTCAATTAAATTTTCGACTTTATGCCACTTATTTGTCAATCCGGCCCAGTGTGCAATGTCGAGATGCTTCTCCATATAATTTAGGATAATTGCGTCCTGCTGCCGTGTACGATGTTTTCCCTATGTATCACGTAGTATTATTAAAAAAAAAAATAAGACCAAAAATCAAGAGCAATAAAATCTGACTTACATTTTGGCAGCGTTCGTCAATTTTTGTAATTAAACCCGCTCTTCTTCTTACCGTATACATTCACACATATCAGAAACACAGTGAATTGGTCACTTAATGAAAAAAGATGGACTGCAGTAATTTTATTCAATCTACACTAAACTGTCCACTCCATAAAGCTGCAACTTTGTCAACTTAAATTACAATATTGTTATGTTCATTAGACATAATAAAGCGCAACTACAATTACATTTTAAATACTCCAAATCATGTTAATTTGATTCCAAAACTAGGTGGCATCTCTCTTGTTCGAGACGGTCTTGCACGTACGGTTTTGGAAGTATAGTCCACAAGATTTTGCATACTGCCTGCCGAGAAACTGCCAAATCCTTGTCCTTGCCTTTTGAATATACATATGTACAAAGGTTGCAGGCAGCAACGTGAGGCATTGAAACAATATTATTAATTGCAGTTCTGTAGAAATCTGGTAATTGCCAATCTTTCGACAATGGCTTCGTTGGCGCAGTGGTTAGAATGTCGAATTCTTGTGGTGGTGTCTAGGGTTCGAAACGTGCCGGGGCACACTTTTTTCTGTTTTTAAAAATTATTTAATAATCGACAATGGTTGGAGTGTCGTGCTCTTGCGTTTTGGTCTGAAAATCGAAACCTACCAGAGGCACACTTTTTTTCGTTTTTATTCTTTTTTAAATTTATCAATACAATAATAAATTAAAATAAAACAATACTTTTATATATATAAACAAATTCAACCATAAATGCCAATGTATTATATTTAATAATATATGTATGCATTACATACATGTATATTAACATAACATTTGTATGTTAATGATTCATCTGTAACATAAATATGGGATTTGCACGTTCCGCTCTCTAACAGTGATTTTCCCTGGGTACCGATTATATTTAATTAATCGAAAGCTAATCTGAGCAGCGTCAAGTTTATTTAGGTTTATTATAAATTCTAAGTTTGTTACTGTTTTTTCATTTTTGAAGAATAAGTAAAAGGTCTCTCATAGTCGATTTCCAATGTAGCCATTCCGACTGGTTAAATTTTCTTTTTAAACTTCAGCGCTTTACAAAGGTAAATATTTAAATTTTGTTGTATTCAAATCACAAGACAGAAGACACAAGAAAAAACTATTTTCCGGCTTATCAAATAAATCGCTTATGCTCTGGGATCGACTTTGAAGCAATAATTAAAATAGGAAATACATTTTAGAACATTTTATTTGTAAACAGTAGCAACTCTGTACTGCCGTTCTCGTTTTTCACGAGTACTCCGACCAAATACTCCAAAAAATGAAATCTTTCAAAGTTCTGTGTCACCTACGGTTTGGTTTGAGAGATTTGCAAACCAGTTCGAGTCAAAATCTCTAGAGATTTCTGTGGTATCCCTGATTATTAAAAGTATTATTATAAAATAATATTAAATTAAGAGAATAAATTCAATGGGAGTTTGTTCCAATTACGAACAGCAGCTATGAAAAATGGTTTTTCCGATGTAGACAATCTAAATCTGGGAATTTATAAATTATGTGTTCTGCCTGACAAGATACGCTCCAGTGCATGCTGTACGTGTTCGAAATTTAATAAAAGTCTTTTAAGGTAAGTTAAATATTTTAATGGCAGCGTTGGAAAGGCGGTCAGTACGTTTACAATTAAAAATTTAGCCAGAAATATTGTAAAAAGCTACTTATAGCTTAAGCTTGCTATCTGGGTCGCACAAACCAAAAAACGTCTGCGCCGTAAAAAAATATGGTTATTAATTGCGTTTTCGCCACAACCATTTCAAAATTAGTTGGCAAACAGTTTTTGGTTGCATATACTAATCGTCTTAGCATGGCATACATTTTACCAAGCGCGCAATTCACGTGATCGTTCCATGACAGTGTTTTATTCAAAGTGAATCCTAAATAATCTGCTCGATCAACATAAATCACTACATTCTTGAGTCTATGCAAACTTGACACGTTTTTGGGGTACTCAAGGTGAAAGGGAAAGAAATATACCAGAATCCTTAATAATCGTCCTTGAAGGACATGTGATAAATCATATGAAAGGTATTGAATCATAGATCACCAATATTTTTACATTTTTGTAATACACCACTTGGTTCACAAGATATTTGCATTCAATTTTTATTTACAATTTTTATAATAAAAGTTGAAAATTAATTTTTAATTCTCAATTTTTATAATAAAAATTGAGAATAAGAGTTTTCTTTTAATTTTTATAATAAAAATTGAGAATAAGAGTTTTCTTTTAATTTTTTTCAATAAAAATCAACAAATAACTTTTATGTTACAATATATATTTTAAAAATCATAATCATTACGGACCCTGCTTAATATTCTTGATCAGTATCAACGTTCGAATTTCAAATATGGGTTCCTGGTCAAGTTTATTGCAACTTGTGCATAAGAAATACGAGAGGTATATTAAATTTGTCTTCACATAATATATGCGATATCTAGCTTATTCAATTTCTTTGTCGCAATTAATACAAACACTTTCTTTTCGTCATTTAATACAAGTAATCAAAGACATTTTCTTCAAATTTTTAAATTTTTTTGTTAAAGCCGATCGTTTCTACCAATTATTCTCATTATAATTATGATTATGATTATTAGACTCAGCAGTCGGGGCTGAACCCCGTTTGGTGTAAGTAGCGCATGATGCTTTATTTGAGATTTCCATTGTTGAAATGTGGTTGAACTTTATGACTCATTTAAATTACACCGCGAGAGACTTGCAAGTAAGATTATTATTTATATGTATCATTATTTATATTAGCCTGTGGTACTTGTAAGTGGAACAATATTTTATCGTAGCAACAAAAGGCAGAGGCATTTTAATGTATTTTATTTAATATATATGTTCTTATGCCTATTTATATGAACCATTGAACTCAAGAAGGTTGAGATTATGTAGTCCAGGTTTCTTTACCGTATGCCTTTTCCATCACCTTAACCAATTTCAGATACCAGAAATGTGGCCGAATTCTTTTGAATAATGGCATCCAAACTTATAAAAATCTTCATGCATTATCTTAAAGTTTTTTGGCTTTACATACCCTGTGCCTATGACAAATGGGCAAAAATGGGTATAATGAATTTGTGCAAATGTATGTAACAGGCATAAGGAGGCATCTCCAACCCAATAAGGAATAAATATATTCTCAATCAATGATCAGTATCAATTACCGAGTCGATTGATGTAGTTTTCTGAATACCATAAGCAGGTCAAGTTTATTCTCAATTTTCGATATCTCATCCCGCGTTCTTGCAAATAGATAAAAATAATAACAGCCTCAAATAAGATAGCACAGCTTAAATTTACAGGTAGTTTAAATCCAGAATGTAAGCGAACGAAGAAACTTGATGATCTACAATCAGGAACTTAGTTGATTATCACACTGTGGAGATGTAAATTTTTTGCTATTAACAAATAAACGTCTTCTTGTTATTTAAAATTTTTGTTTCGTCATACTACTAATTTCAATGAAACATGTTTATTTATAAGCTGGCGTTAAGAAAATTGAAATTTGGCTTCTTTTTAACAAAATACAACAGCTTTGAAAATATCTATATATCGAAACTTTTTGCCTGATACCTCGTCAAACACTAAGATTGATTTGGAGCGCGCCGATTAACATCGACATCGAGGTTTCCATTCAAATTTATATCCCTACCCAGAGCAAAGAGTTAATTGACAGAAACGGTATAACGGGTTTCCGCAAATGTATGAAACAGACATAAGGGGGCTTCTTTGACCATATAGTGAATATATATTCTTTTTCAGTATAAACAGCCCTTCGTTCGTTCGTTCGTCTTCATGAGCACGGCGATCTAAGGGCGTAGTCTCAGGGTATATTGTAGTCGTGTACTCTCGACTAGCGCTTTCTTACTTGTTTTGTTCCAGTTTTGTGAGGTGGTTTGATTAATTTGCCTTCTCATTTTGATAAAATTAACTTAAAAACGAATGCTTGGTTCGAAGTAATGCAGACTTTTAAAGTCACGTGTACGACCACGAAACACGAAAATATACTTAAATTACAGGGAACAGAGTCGGTCACAAATGAAACAACTTTATTTGAGGACAAATAATTTGTAACTGATGAGCACAATTTCAAGAGCATGCACCCAGCGAAAAAAAAATTCTGTAATCTGAAATGCGGTTACGTAATCTCTAGCCGGTTTTTGGTTGTAAATAAATTAAATTCAAACAAAAGTCTAAAAAAAATTGAAAACAAGTAGGTATAACAAGTTATAACTTGTAAAACGAAAGAAAAAAATATTTTTAATTATAAAAGGATCTTCAATAAAAACTAAATTTTTTTCAATGAGTTACATTTTAAACCGTGTTTCCAAAGTGGACAAATAAAAGGTCAATGTTGCTTACATTTAACTTTTTCTCTCAATACACTGGAAAATTTATTTTAAAATAAAAATCAGGCGACCTTAAATCCGCCTTCGTTGAAGGCACGTTAAGCACTGATCACAGTCGATAGACGTGCCCATCACTATTTTACACATAGTATATGTACTACATAAATAAATGCAATTCATTTATAATTAAAACACGTCTCATGAACACCGCGACAGTAGAGTACCCTGGCAAATATTCTATTGTGGCGGTCGCTCGACTGTGATACATCGAGTCCAAGATACTTATCATGTGTGCCTAATCTAAATTCTCTTGATTTGAAATTGCTCTTGTAGTTCATTTTTAGACTTTAAAAAAGTATAAGGGTCTATTAAATTTGTCAAAAAAGAAAAATACAAGAATAATTTAATGGATACAAATTCTAAATTCGCCATACACACAATTAACTGTTAGAAAAACTCTAACATAAATGCCAATGTATTATAATATAAGCCAAAACATACAAATGTACATGTATATTTACATAATATTTGTAAGGTACATACATGTAAAACGGGTTATAGAGAATAACCTCAGTTTATTATTAATAATGGATAAAGTATGTAATATGCTTAATAATTAGATACAACGACGACTGGTGGTTTTAAATTAAGAATCGAATCTCGCCACTGAACTCTGACGACGATCCGACCGGCTGCTGCTGCGACTGTTGTACTACTGTCCTCAACTCTTATTACTGTTCTCAACTCTGGCACGACTCTTTCCAACTTTTGTACGACTGTTATCGACTCTTGTATATCGATAGCTACATGTCTATCAACCTTCCACCACAGACCGAAACCTTCTGATATCGCCTGTTGTGTCTATATCTGTCACATACATACATATGCATGTTAAACTACAAACTTTGTCTTTTTTACTTACTATGTATGTTTGTGTGCACTTAACAGATTTTGGATTGCACTTTACGCTCTCTCGCAGTGATTTTCCCTGGGTACCGATAATATTCTACTAGTCGGAAGCTAATTTGAGCGGCGAAAAATTTATTTAGGTTTACATATAAGTATCTAAGTTTGTTACTATTAAATCCTTTTTGAAAAATAAGTAAAGGGTCTCTCATAGTCGACTGCGACTGAGCTTTTCAGACTAGTTTTTTAAATCAATCGCATTGATTGCGAACTCGCGTGCTTAAGAAACGAGGTTTTAAAAACGAAAATACGCGTTAATACATTACTTTACTTACATTTTTCATAACGCTGCACTTGGTGTCATCTTCTTATCATACGCAGATGGTGCGAAAACTGCTTATCTCTGTGCATGTCAGTACCCATACACTGCTACATTTTAGGGACTCTATTTATTTGGGTCCATTAATAATCAGTACTAATAGTACGAGGCGTGGTGTTTGAACAATTATCTACAATGAGGATAATCTAGTCTCTAGTAGAAAGGCTTTTATCTTACAACTAGTATACGATTAAACATACTGGCCCTGTTGAACGGGTTACCTTTCAAATACAATATGTTCATATATATGTGACATTCTGGCCCTGGTGGCTCGTATTTTTGATTATTTTTTTATTTCTTGCTTCATTTTTTACTAACTTTTGATATCCATAATATCGTAAATTTAAGTACAGTATCTGTAATATTACTTATATATCGTATGTGCATGATATATATTTATGTGTACATAATTTGTATACCCAGTGCTCATTAAAATGGTCTAAATAGGGTATAATGAATTTGTGCAAATGTATGTAACAGGCATAAGGAGCCATCTCCGACACAAAACAGTTTATATATTCTTGATCTGTGTCAATAGCCGAGTCGATTGACACCTGTCCGTCTGTCCGTCCGTCTTTATGAACGCGTTGATCTTAGCAACTATAAGAGCTAGAGACTTCAATGCGACAATCGCATTCCAGTGTTGCCAGACTATCGCAACCAAGCTACTCTTGATACAAGAAACATGGGGTCGAGCGATATATTTAAATACATGTACACATAACTATGTAAAAGCAATCCCATTATAAATATATCAAAATACGACCTGCACAGGGTCTCCTACTGTCACGCGCGCTCGACTGATCGGCTTGTTTTCTTTGTATTAGTATATCAAAATTTTCTTTTTATACCCTCCTCTTTTATTAGGTATATTTCATTCACAAATATGACTTTTGGCCTTACCCTAATTATTTAGATTAATTGTTTTAGTTTTTATACCCTTGTAGTGGGTATTTGAATTGGTCACGAACTGTGTAACGCATGAAAGCAGACGTGTCCGACCCTATAAAGTATATATATTCTTGATCAGTATCAACAGTCGAGTCGATAATGCCATGGCCGTCTTTCCGTCTGTTTCTATGCAAACTAGTTTCGGAGTTATCTGAATGAAGCTTTTTACAGATCAGTCTTTTTGCTGCAAGCAGAACATATGTCGGAACCGGCCGGATCGGATCACTATATCATAAAGCTGTCATAGGAACTATCGGTCGAAAATCATACTTTTGTATGACAAACTTTTTTATTTTTCGACACACTTTAACCAAACTCACAGATATTGCATTTGGTCCCGTCTTATATATCCTGACCACATTTGGTTTATATCGGATCTCTATATTATATAGCTGCCATAGGAACAATCAGTCGAAAATAATAGGTTAGTGTGATAAACTTTTTATTTATTGACACAGTTCAACCAAACTCATAGATTATCTATCTGGTCATGTCTTATACACCCCAACCAAATTTGGTATAAATCGGTATGAATCACAGTATCATATAGCTGCCATAGGAAAGATCGGTTGAAAAGTGCAGCAGGAATCTGCAAGGGTATGAAATCTTTGGCGTGCCAAATAAAACATAGAAGACTGGCTAAGGGCTCCCTACTGTCGCTCCCGCCCCGACTATCCGGCTTTTTTTTATTCTTATACTAATATTTTTTGTTGTATATATAAATTGTGCTGGCAGGAATTGAGACGACATCTGACTAACTCGTTTGAATAGGCAGACGATTGCCACGATGATGGCGGTATTCACAATTGCTATAGTGACGCTGGAGTTGTAGTGGGCTGCATGATAAAAGTCTGGAGTTGTAGTCGGCTGCATGATGTAAGTCCAGGTCAACGGGGAATCCTAGGATCCCCCCTTGAGGTGGCAGATCGAGAATTTTAAAGCTGCGCAGTTCTTCCTCCACTTTGGTATGCTCCATCGCCGGTAGCTGTGTAGTCAGATTGAATTTTGGAATGCAAAACTCGACATCTGCGGTGAGATCTTCATATGCTCAGAGACTGACATCTTGTGAATTCTACTTTCTACTCGTATTTTTATATTTTCGCCCAAAGACTTTATATTTCATGTTCCAGGAAGTTCCTTACCGCTTTCTTATAGCTTATACTTATCAGAATAATGTTCCTTCATAATTGTTTACAATAAGGATTAGCGATATTTTTCTAAAAGATTATAATTCTTGATTTTCTGCATTATGATATAAAAATAAGTACAATTGCTATGACGTTTTTCAGGAACATAAATCTATTTTTGTGATTTATTTTTCTAAACATAGATGTGTTTTGCTTAACAATACTTTAAAATTGTTTTTTTTGTTTCTGGGATCCCAAAGTTTTCTTCAAATTTCAGGTTCTTCATCTGATCGCCGGATCTTAAAAATTGGTGCCCCTGTAATCAAAAGTAGTTGTTAACAAGATCACTGGGGAGGCACCTTGGGAAATTATATCGGTAGGGTTATTTTTTGTAACTACATAATTTCAATTTGAAACACTTGAAATAGTTTGAATAGAATTAACTCTATAATGCTTTAAGTGTTGCAGGGTCGGGTTTGAGCCAGCAAAGAACAATTTTGGAATCAGAATAAAAATGAATTTAATGAGACCTAATTTTTACACTTTCCAATACCTTGTTTGTCAACTCCGTTAATAGAGTTGCCGCACACAATTCTAGACGAGGAAGAGATAATATTTTAATTGGAGCTACTCTGGATTTAAAAGTAGTTTTATTTATGCAGATAAATAATAGCTCCATAGACCTTATTGGACAGAACCCGTGCTTCTTAACGCGTTTCGCATTATCTCCTATTATTATTATCGGAATCGTGATATTATTAAGCATAGGTAGTTAAGCTCAAAATCTTTGCATTACTTTTAATATTTCTACAGAAGTTTCTTCGTCCTAGTAATTTTTTCTTTCCACAATTCCTGGATCAGAATTTTTGCACTTACTGTTACTGGATTTACTAAGCCTGATAGATCAAACAATTTTGAAATATCGCACAATATTTTTCTTTAAGTTGGTTTGCTCTTGCGAATCCAATTCAATTTTATTGAATTATTGATACTGATTAAGAATATATATACTTTATAGGGTCCGAGATGCTTCTTTCTGCCTGGTACATACATTCACACAAATTCATTATACCGCTTTTGCCCATTTTTAATGGGCACAGGGTATAAAAACACAAAAAAAAGTTTACATAGCCAATACTCTAATAAGGGAATTGAAACCCTTTAAATCAAGTGTGGCACGTTTAAAACTCAAAGTTTCTTCTTTCCAAAACCGGTAAAAAAAATAAAAATCAGTGGGTATTTAACGAAGCTTTGAGCGTAAATGTGGGCGCAAGTACGAAAAAACTGTTTTTTTTTACCGTTATTCAAAAATTTGATGTGCACCGAAAAAATCTAGTATGCAAAAAAAATCTATTTAACTATGCCTACAACCTACGCTATGTCCCATCTCAATACCTTTGTTTTGATTAGACTCTTTACTTTTTAAAAAAAGTAAAAAGTGTCTATTAAGTTTGTCAAAATGTGCT
Source organism: Drosophila histrio (assembly GCA_958299025.2). Taxonomy (NCBI): domain Eukaryota; kingdom Metazoa; phylum Arthropoda; class Insecta; order Diptera; family Drosophilidae; genus Drosophila; species Drosophila histrio. Next base: position 4,181,338 of record OY282582.1, read on the forward strand.
CAACAAGTCGAAGGAAGTCCGGCAGACCCCATAAGGTATATATATTCTTGATCAGCATCAACAGCTGAGTCGATATAGCCATGTCCGTCTGTCCGTCTGTCTGTATGAGCGCCTAGATCTCAGAAACTATAAGAGCTAGAGTCACCAAATTTGGTATGGGTGTTCGTCTATGGGCTAAGCAGATCAAGTTTATCTTAAAATTTTGACACGCCCTGTTCCGCCTCCGTAAATCGAAAACAAAATTTTTGAAATCCCATAAAACGAAAAATATTTAAGCTAGAGTATCAGGTACATAGGACAAGTATCAGGGTTTTAACGTATCCTGAAAATTTTATCGCGATCGGATAATAATCTCGGAAGTTATTCAAAACTCAATATTACTTAGTATCGGACCAAAGGAAGAAGAAGAGCATATTGACGTTACAACGCGTTATGGGAACTATTAGTGTTACTCTTATTTCCATTTTGAAGAATAAGTAAAGGGTCTCTCATAGTCGATTTCGACTGTAGCCTATCCGACTGGTTTTTTTTTTTGTAACAGTGTGTTATTTTAATGTTATGATAGAATGTAATATTCTCAAACATGTGTATTGGCAATCGGTCATATTAATTATTATCATTATATTGTATTATCGGTGGCTCATAAATAATAGTGTTTTACCCTATTCCAATTAAAAATTGACAAAAAAGGGTATAATGAATTTGTGTGAATGTATGTAACAGGCAGAAGGAGGAATCTCCGACTATATAAAGCAAATATATTCTGAATTAGTATCAATAGCCGAGTTGATTGACACTTGTCCGTTTGTCTGTCTGTCTGTCTAGAGACTTCAAATTTGGAATGTAGGTTCCTGAATACCAAGCGCAGATCAAGATTATTTTAAATTTTCGACATCGAGCACCGTTTGTTTTAAAATTAGAAAAATCACTATAAAATAAGCAAGCGACTCAGAACCCTACATTCCAAATATGAGGTCTCTAGCTCTTATAGTAATGAGTTCCAAGCGTTCATACAGGCGGACGGACGAATAGACGGACAGACAGACGGACAGGTGTCAAGCGACTCGGCTTTGATACTGATCAAGGTTAAATAGACTTTATACTGTCGGAGATGTGCCTGCTACATACAATAGCACAAATCCATTATACCCTTTTTTGTAAATTTTAATGGACAGAAAATATAACTTTTCGCAAATTTAAATTACCCGAAAAACCAAGTGGATTTAATTTAGCAGAGTTCACTGTATTTGTGTTTATGATACGAGCACAAATACAATTAAAAATGGTCTTTAGAAGTAAATTAAATGGAAAGTGAGCTTTAATACACTGCAAGCACTGTGAATCAGTCAGAATGCTTTAAGTTAGTATACGAAAATCATAATACGTTAAAGGCTTTTTATGATGTGTAGGGAGTAATTGTAAATTGTTTCGGTAGCCAATTTGGTGTTGCATAAATCAACGAGACTTTTAATACCCATCTTGGGTTCTTTTGTTCTTATTGCAGGAAAGAGTTTCACACTTACAATTACCGTTGCAACGAGTCCGCCACAGGTGGCTACCTATGCCAAAGCGATCAAAGTGACAGTGGATGGACCTAGGGAACCACGCTCCAAGACGAGTAAGTAACAACAAAAAAATAACGTTCCATGAGCAATGAACTGCTCTTTAGTACTACAAAATAATAACTATAGAATGGGACGTCGGCGAGAATGCCGTCGACACCCACTGGGTTAAGGCAGCGCTATGTGGCTTATGAGGGAGATGGGACTTTGTCCGAGATAGTGCATAACATACTTTCAAAATATTTTTATTGGTCTGACATAAATCTTGTTTTGTGTGTGCAGATCGTTTGACAGACGTAAGCCACTTCATTAAAATCCTTCAGAGAAGGTATTTGTAAACTGCAGCTGGTTTCCAGCTCGTGTAAATTGACATTCAGACGAACTGAAACGAACTGGAACAAGTTGAAGTGCTTTTTACAGTTTCTAAAAATGTTGTGGTCATCAACAAAGGCGTATTGAATTTTTAGTTCTTGTAGTGAATATCTGTACATTTATATATTTTTATTCTTTTTTTCTAGACCCCAAAAACTTTTGTTTGTTAAAAGTATGAAACAGGCAGAAGGATGCGCGGGCGGCCCCATAAAGTATATATATTCTTAATCAGTATTGTTAGCCAAGTCGATGTAGCCATGTCCGTTCGTCCGTCGGTCCGTTCGTTTGACCAAACGGATCTCAGAGATGCTAAGAGCTAGAAGCTTGAGCTTAGTCTCCACGCTCTGGTAATTTTTACGGGCAGATCAATTTTTTTTTTGATAGCAGTTTTGTAGAACGAGACTTGCCTAGAAAATTGCATTACGATGCCACGCCCCTTTCGCCCACAAATTAAAAAACACAAATTACAGGAGATTTATAACGGAAGTTAATTTAAGCAGCCCCTGCTAATCTACAGGATATATTACGGTCGGGATCCCGACTGTTCAGCTTTTTTTAAATGCATTTTTATGGCTTCACTACTTAATACACATACATAATTTCTACGTCTTTCTGCATTTGATCCGGTTTCCAAACATCAGAGATCAAACAAATACATGCGTTAAAATTCGCGTTGAACAGAAGTGCCTAACGCAAAAAGATAAATAATATAATAACAATAAATTTATTAACAAGCCGGTCAGTCGAGCGCACGCGCATTTTGAAAATTTGACAAACAAGGGTGTTAAGGATTTGTAGAAATGTCCGTCCAAATGAACTTTAAGAGGTAGATACTTTAAACTTGGCAAGTTCCTGGTTTCCGTACGCAGTTCAAGTTTATTTTTATACCCTGTGTCCATTAAAAATGGCCAAAAAGGGGTCTGTCCGTCCGTCTGTATCAGTGTTACCAGGTGTTGAGCGCCCAGTTGAGCTAGATTTTAAGAAAAAACAAGCTAAAATAAGCTAAAAATATGCTGAATAACAAGATATATTTAAAAACAAGGAAACATACAATATTATTAGGTTTTTATTTAAATGAAATTAGTCAATAAATCGTCTGTTTGCGGCTACTGGGCTTTTTCAGCAGCAATCTTTATTTCAAAACGAGATTTTATTGTTTATTATTGTTTTTATAAAATTGTATTTATTAACGTTATTTTGATTAAGATTTCGATGCCTTTCTGTGCAGAAGTGATGCGTCTGCACTCAACGAGATTCAAAACGAAGAGAGAGAAGCAAGTAGAAAGGGAACATAGGCATTGCCAAATGCACCGAAAAATAGAGCGAAAAAACAATGAATGAATGAGTGATTTTGCGTTAATGAGTGATAATTGAAAACAAAGCGAGATATGATATTTGATTAAGCTGAATTGTTGAGAGGTGGCTGCTGCTGCTGATGATCGGGAGAACGCACAACTTGTTGATTGCGCGCTTCGTTGTGCCGCTAGAGGTGCGAATTATCGCCGCCCTTGCCACTCCATCGCTGCCAGCAACAAGATCGACAACTCTGTCGAGAAGCCACTTTAAAGCCTCCTTCAGAAAACTTGCTGATGCAAGCTGACGCGCTGCCATTGGTCGAGGCGATCGTAGTTTAAGTGTGTCAACCCAATAGCGATGCACCAGCGAAACGATACAGGTGATGCTTGGCTAGCTTGACTGCGGCCTCCCAAAGGCCACCGAAATGGGGCGACCTCGGTGGTATGAACTTCCACTTAATTTGGTTCTCCAGGCATTGGGTGTGAACGGCGTCGTTGTGTATGGTGCTGAGAAGAAGTCGGTGAAGCTCTTGCAGCTCATTTTTGGCACCGACAAAATTTGCGGCATTATCGTACCAAATGCAGGCAGGCTTTCCTCAAGAGCTAGTGAATCGCTTGAGCGCATGGAGAAACGCGTTTGTTGACAAGTCTTTCACTAGTTCCAAGTGAACTGCTTTGGTTTTAAAACAAATAAATACGCTTATGTAGCACTTTATAGGCTGCCTGTTTTGGACTGACTTGTAGAGGAAAGGCCCACAATAGTCTACTCCAGAAACATAAAATGCTGGTGCCATTGTAGCACGATACTTGGGCAAGTCTCCCATTAGGTGCTCAGTAAGCCTCGGCCTTACTCTGAAGCATCGGATGCACTTTCTGAGGTCACGAGCTACACTTTTTATGTAACCTACCGGCCAATATTGAACCCTAATAGCAGCTAGCAAGGTCTGTGGCCGCGCGTGCTATAGCTTTTCATGTAAGTCCACGATGACTGCAGCTGTAAATGGATGATTTTTGGGAAGCACGATGGGATGACGAGCGGCAAATCCAAGCGAAGAATGCTTGAGACGGCCGCCAACTCGAATCAGGCCAAATTCGTCCAGGAACGGTGCCAAAGATGCAATGTTTTGAATGAGCCGGATTAACAGATGTGTTCCACGTTAAATATGATCTGCAGTATCCTGCGACTTTGACCAGTCGGTCCTTAGTCCTTTTAGAAAACTTTGTCCTGACGCCCACATTGCCGACCGTTGTAGCTCACTTGGGGAAGAGCTTCTTGACAGGATGTCTGCTTGGTTTATGACAGTTGGAACGTAGTGCAAATGCATTCCAAATGTGAGTTGATATATGGCAGCCACGCGATTTGCTACGAATATGTTAAGCTTCGAGGGCTCATCCTTGAGCCAGGACAGCACGACAGTCGAATCCGAACAACAATGAAACCCACATTGAAATATGTTGATTTTTGCAATGTCGCTTACCAGATGAGCCAAAAGATATGCTGCACAAACCTCGAGCTTTTGTACGGTTAAGGTCTTCAACGGAGCCACACGTGCCTTGGAGCAGTGCAGATTGACTTGCAGTTGTCCAGTCCTGGATAACCGTACGTATACGCAGGAGCCATATGCCTCAATGCTGGCGTCACAAAATGCATGAATTGCAAACGATGCGCCAGGTTGCAGAACATAGCGAGAAATTGCTGAATGCTGCACGTTAAAAATATCAATACATAAGATAATCCACGCGCACTCGAGAGCGGCTTGGAGACTCTCATTCCAATGCAGCTTCTCTCGCCATATGCCTTGCATCAAAATCTTCGCTCGCGTTAGCGTTATGTCAATGATACCAAGAAGGTCATAGAATCGCGCTATTGTTGATAGTATTGATCTTTTCGAGTGCCGTCCATGTGTTTGGTGAGGAGTAAAGGCAAAGAGAAAATTGTCCTTGACAGGATCCCAAACGAGTCCTAGAGCCTTAGTTATTTCGCTTCCATCATTGAACTCCGTCAGCTGATGCATTGTGCATTGCATTGTGACGGTATCCAGTTTTTATACTTGAATGGCCTGATCTGCACATTTCCGCCATAAAATGCACTGGTAGTAGATATGTGAAGGAGAAACGCGTACGCATCGGTACATCTTACAGATGTAACCTGTGAGAGCTATACCGAAAGTTCGAAAACGAATTAGAATGTTAAACAGCTTTGGCTGAATAGTTGGCCAGCCATGAGAACGTCATGAAGAGAGACGCCTACACTAGTTTTTGCGGAGCTATCAATAACCACCCGCCATTTGGTTGTCGAGCTGTCTTCTTTAATGTCGCAGTGATGCGGAAGAAAATTTTTGCATTTCTTAACAATATTTGCATTTCGACGAGGGACATGTGTCCGAGGTCGCATATTCCTTGATGAATGCCGAATATTTTCTCTTAAGATCTGGGGAGCGTTGAAGTTTTCGTTCCAAATTTGAAGAGCGACGAAGAGCTTGTGGAAATGAGTCGCGTTGACCTTGAATGGCAGACGGACAGAGTACTCACCAGAGGGCAGACGAGCAAAATGTAGTTTATAATGTTCCTCGCAAACGAGTTCCTCCTGTGTTGCCTTCAATATTGGTTCAAATGTATGCTCTACCTCCCAGAAGCGACGCACAGTGGCTCGTTTTCTCATTCTACTTTGCAAAATTCATATCTTTTGATCCAGGTAAGACATCACAAAAATTTAAAAAGGGTTTAATAAAGAATACCTGTAGCTTTGAAATGAGTGTAAGATCTTAAAAATCGGACGACAGACAAATTGTCAGCAGGTGTTCAAAGTTGGATTTTGTGTTTATACGATGATTTTCGTGAAATGCGACATTCATCGTATGCTTTTTTCTGAAATTTATGTGTAAATTTGTGATTCTTTATACATAATTATATGTAAATGAATGCTTTAAATACATCCAAACACTATAGATAACATATTTGATGGATTTCATGTTTCAAATACATATATATCGTATAAATTCCTGTAAAAACAAAATGTAATTTCAATTAAACTTTTTTACTATATATTTGGTTTAATTTATATGTATACAAATAAATAACAATAAAACTATTCAATTAATGTCCTTGTTAATTTAATTTTCCTCAGCTATGTCTTCAAGTTCGTAACCTATGTACATTAAATCTACCATTTCTTTAGTATAAAACTCTTGCAGTTCATTGCGACTTCTCACAAATCTTTTTGTTGATATCAGTGGATCTGAGGAAACTGATACCATATTAAAATAGTCTTCATTTTGTCTCTACCGTGTTACATTGCAAGTATTCGAGTACCTATATTTCTTGTACTCCTTGTTTATAGATTTCTGGACTTTTTCTGATAATTCCCCGATTGACAGACATTGGTTTTCGTTGAGATTTCCTCCGTGTGCCAAAATTTTATGAAGATTGTTTTAGATCTTGTCGACCTCCGTCATATTTTCCTTTAAAATCTAAAAAATTTACCTGGCACTTCTTGGCACCTAGACTTTCTTGAAGTTGTTGCACAAATATCCACAGAATAACGTGTATATACCCGTTTGGCTGGACAAGCCTGGACTTTATGCTAAAAGTCTATCTAAAGTTCAAAAACTATGTCAAAAATAAGGCTTTAGTAAAAATATTATTTAAAATACTTCAAAACAAAAAAATAACAACATTTTTATACCATTCGCTTAAGAATGGACACACTTATTAGATAAAATTAAGAAACTGAAAATTTATTAAACAATTTGGATGCAATTTCATCGAAAAAATGAACAATTTTTCATAAAAAACCATTTTTATAAAAAAGCGAAATTTTTTTCATGTTTGATGGGCTCTACCGCCGAAACCGTTTGCTTAAATTAAAAAATCTAAGCGGATTTATAGATTTTGGACAATTCTCTATCAAACTGCATTTAAGGATTTTCCAGGGCGAGAAATGACCGATTTCTTTTTTGCTACTTGAGTCTCGTGAGTGAGCCACTGTGCGACGGTGGTGAGCATTGAATAAAAATCATATCATTCGGTGTACGAACCACTAAACGTTGAAAGCGTCAGCTGTGGCAGCCTTGATCGGGAACTTGTACAAACAATTTTATGATTTTCCAAGATATCCGGACAAAACTCACCAGATATACATAAGTATTTTATGATACTAATAATTTGGCTTAAAATTATCAAGATCAGACTACTATAGCTGAGGCGAGAAATGAAAAGAATTACCGAGAGTCGGGTTAAAGCGTAAGACTGATTTTTTTATTAACACGCATCGGTTTATATAGCCGAATTGTCAATCAATTATTTGAGACAACTTTTTACATATATATAGCGGTCCTGTGGGGTATATTAGGTTTGTTTAGTATGTAACATGCAAAAGGAAGCGTGGCCGACCCCAAAAAGTATATATATTCCTGATCAGCATGAATAGGTGAGTCGATATAGCCCGTCTGTACGTCTGTTCGTCGGTCCAGCTGTCCGATTGTCCGTCCGTATGATCGAAAGGATCTCACAGATGGTAAGAGCTTCAAGCTTGAACTTGGTCTCCCAGCATTGGTATTTTTTGCAGGAATATCAAGTTTATCTATTTCTTTTGATGCCACGCCCCTTTCGCCCACAAATCAAGAAAAAGCTCACAACAAAAGCTAATGACTTGAGACTTGGCACACATGATGAGTATCTTGGGGTCGATGTGTCCAAAAATTGTATTACGATGCCACGCCCCCGTCGCCCACAAATTAAAAAACGGGTACCTGTAGAGCCACAGGGTATATTACAGTCGGGGACCCGACTGTTCGGCTTGTTTATTCTTAATGCTATACAATTTTTCTTGCATATTTTGGCAAAATGTAATCCAATGCGGACAACTATATCATATAATATCCCAAAGCAACAATCAGTCAAAATACTCATATAAGTTATATTTAGTTTCTAAGATATCCGAACCAAACTCACCAGATATAAGTAATATTTTGATCAAAATATATTAGCCAAAAATTGTCAAGAGAGAATATTTTTATATCATGTGCCCATTAAAAATGGGCAAAAAGGGTATATTGAAATTATGCAAATGTATGTACAAGGCATAAGGAGGCATCTCCAAAGCAATAAAATAGATATATTCTTGATCAGTATCAATAGCCGAGTCGATTGACAAATGTAGGAAAAGTGCCGAAATAGTTGAAAAGTGTTGAAAACAGAAGCAGCAAAATATTTCAAAAGATGCCGGTTTCGGATACTTTAATGGATCAGTTGAAACGAATAAATATTAGGGTTTCATATACAAACAACCGATCAGTCTAGCGCACGCGACAGTAGGATAACAACAAGTTTCTTAATATCTCCTTCATTTTTGGGTCAATAGTTATGAAACTTGCACCAAATTGTTATCTTAACAAATATGTGTGTAAGCCACCGCTAACATTAATTTCACAGTCGCTAGTATAATTTAGCTGCCATAGAAACTGTCGGTCAAAAACCTTACTTTCGTATGACAAACTTTTCTATTTTTCCACATACCTCAACCATTTGCACAGACTATGTATCTGGACCTAACTTTTACATCCTGCTCAAAATTTTCTTTAAGTCGCATCACTATATCATATAGCTGCCATAGGAAAGATCGGTTGAAAATTTCATCAGGGTCCGCAAGGGTATGAAATCTTGGGCGTACCAAAAATAACAAAGAAGATTGGATAGGGCACTCTACTGTCGCTTCCGCCCCGACTCTCCAGCTTGTTGTTTTGTTGTATGCATCGTTATATGCATTAATACTCTTAAGAACAAGTTAGGAATACCTAGAGCTAAGCGAATCTTGACAAAAGTGCCAGTTAAAAACGGTGTCACTAAAATAAAATTCTCATGTAATACGTACCTTGGCGAGGTTATTCTAACTTGCAATACACCATTTCATACGTTATTGATTAGCTGTAGTAAACTTCGTTTCTTTGTTTTTATATCCTATGCCCATTAAGACTGGGTTTAAAAGGATATAATGAATTTGTGGGAATGCATGTAACAGGCAGAAAGAATCATCTCCGACCCGAAACTTTCTCGACTCGAAATTACATTAGCGAAACTATTATTAGCGATTGATTATACGCATGTATGTTAAGTTAACACAGCTTATCTTAAGAGTGTAACAAAATATAACAATTTGCTGCAAGTTTCAAAATGTTCTTCATTACTATACCCATATATAAACATTTCCTTAATTTTCAACAATAAATGGTTTGGCGCGCAATAAAATAACAGCTTTGTATGAGAGAGAGAAATATGTGGTGTTGCCAGACTATATGCAGAGCAAAAAATTCTGGACGCAAGCAACATCAATTTCGAGCAATTCCGATAACGATCTTCGCACTGTGCATGTCGAATAAAAAGACATGGCCGGACTCAATGGTTTTTTTTTATTGTTTATTATTTTTAAGAATTGATACAACAAGTTTTACTTAAATAATAACAAAAAGTGACAAAATATTTTCTTTTTTAAGTTGTCTCTAGGCGAGCTCTCATTAAATTATTGAAATCTATATATAGGTTTTCTTTTTAAGAAATATATAATTAACATTTACTATATTTGAGAATATTAAACTTAGGTAGATTGCTATGAAAAAGGGGAAAAAACATCGCTTCAACATTTATAAACTAAAAGAAAAGACTTAAAAACTAAACGTATTTACAAATAGGAAAAAAAAGAAAATTAATAGTTTGGATCAGCTTGTGTTTTATTTGCTCTTCTATAGATATGGAACAAAATTGGGTATCCATTGATGCATTGAATGTATCCATTCTTATCTAAGAACAAAAATATGGTTGGGGGTGTGTAACCTGAGCATAGACAGTTTTCAAAATAAGTATCACTTTCATAGAAAGGTGTATTTATTAACGGGTTGTCTTGGGTATTAAGGCACTTTAATATATGAAGTCTTGTCAGGTTAATTATTTGGTTATCAATGCGTATGATCTTTGCAGCGTTATATAAGTCTCTATTAGAATAATATTTCAAATAATAACTTTTACGGGATCTGTACATTCTTAGACAAGCTCGTAAAACTTTTCTCTCTTACATCCTTAACCGTTCCATATAGGAGGGTGAAATATTGAACCAAATTGCACTTCCATATGAGAGAATGGGTCTTATAAGAGATTGGTACATTATGACTTTTACTTTACTATTTATGTGTTTATTGCTAAACAATTTTCTATATGCATAATAGGACCTATTTGCTTTGGCAATTTGTTGATTTATATGAGTATTAAAGTAGAGAAATCTATCTAAGTGTAAGCCTAAATACTTAACAGTGTCTACTAGGGGTATTATGTTATTTGTAGATCTCGATATTATTTGGAATTGTCTCCAATTTTTTCGAACATTATTATTGCATCTGACGACTGGAGGACGGAAAAGTATACTCTCACATTTATTTACATTGATCTTAAGATGCCAGTCTGTAGAATACTTTTCAATCGAGTCGTACATCAGTTGTAGGTTGTCGTTCATTTCTTGTATGTTGTCGTTTGAATTGTAAATGACAATATCATCCGCAAAGTCAATAATGTTGTCGATTTGAGAAAGCAGATCATTGATATATAATGTGAAGAGAATTGGTGCGTTAACTGTGCCCTGTTGGAGACCATTTTCTACTGCGAATTCATTGCTTGTGAAAGAGTTAAAGTTTACAAAGAATCGTTTGGAGCTTATCATGTCGTGAATTGGCAAAAGTAAGTTAAGGGGAAACTGGAATTTTATTAGTTTAACAATCATTCCTTGAATCCACACTTGGTAAAATGCCTTCTCTAAATCGATGAAGCAGGCACCAGTGACAAATTTTTTTTGCCAGTTCCAGTTTATCTCTGAGACAAGAAGATTAATTGCATGTACTGTGGAGTGGCCATATTTGAAACTGAACTGCTTGGGGTTGTTAAGATTCTGAATATCAATTGTTTTAATTATGTTCATATTTATGATCACCTTGAATATTTTGCTTATGTTGGGTAGCATACTGATGGGCCGAAGGTTGTTTATGTTATTTCTTATTTTGTCTTTTTTAGGTATGATTACTAATTTAGCTATTTTCCACTGTGAAGGGAAATATGAATTATTTAACATATTATTAAACAGAATGCAATATTGTGAAATAATTCTTACTGGAAGGTGTTTTAGGACTATATTCGGAATTCCATCTATTCCAGAAGAAACCTTATTGCTTAAAGTATTGAATATTTCGCTTAGGTCATGATTACGAAATAATTTTCGGATCGGCTGTTGGACATACCATTTGCTGATTTAGAGGAGTCAAAATCGGTTGTATTGAGTTAAGTCTTTCTGATCTGTTTTTTAATTCCAAAAACTGATTGAAGCAATATTCAACCTCCTCTGGTTATCTGGTAAATTCTGCTTAACGGAATGAACTGATTGAAAATGAGCGCCCAATATTTCGGCGATTGTATTTTCATCTCTTATGACAAAACTGTTTGTAAGAGGATCCTTTTCGGGGTGGTTTGGGTTACTTCCTGCTCTTGTGATTATGTCTGTATCGATAAATGGGATTTTGATGTGATCCAGAGATCTTCTATCTCTAGTTAAAAAGCTTTTTTTCACTATTGCAAATTTTGAGGGGTTATTAGGTCGAAGTTTGAGAAGTTCATCTCTTAGACGTTCGTTTAATTGAATTTTAATGTTGTCATTAATAATTCGTTTTAAAAGCCGTAATTTGGCTTTTTCCAAATTTAAAACGCTCAGTGGAAGAATCGTTTCAAGTCGAATGTGTCGTTTGATAAGTGAAAGAATTCTGCTTTTTTCTAATAGAAGAGTTTGTATATTCGGATCATTAGATAAAATACTGTTTATTGGTTCAGCATTTGATTTGGGAACGGTTTTTTTTATAGCTTTTTCTATAATTTCCTGAACTTCCAATAGATGTTGGTCAATTTCAGTGTTACATAAATTTCTTTCGTTTGGAATCGGTCGCATGTTTTGCAAAGATCTGTGGCAGAAGTTTTGTAACTTTCTCCAGTTGATTTTTTTAAAGCTCAACGAGTTAAGCGGACAGGTATTATGGCCAAAAATACCCAAAAAGGAAGAGTTGTTTGGCAAGGAAACGAATAACTGGATTGCCGAATGATCACTATCGTAATTGAGACATTTTAGGCAGTTTACTGAATCAGTGCTGGTATGTACATCAAATCGGAAATCGATTATGCAAATGTCTAAAAAAGAGCTACCACTTTCGTTAGAAGGCTCAATAGAGGCTAGGAGCTTGCATCTAAATCTTAAGTCGTTATCTGCTAACCATCTGTTTAGAGAATTGCCTTTAGGATAACTTGAAGTATTACCCCATGAAGGGTGTTTACTATTAAGGTCACCCGCTAGGATATAATAATGATTTGGATTTTGAAGGTCTAACTCTTCAAAGATAGAGTTAAAGTCCTCGTAAAAATTATCATTGTTGTTACCAGACGGATAGTAAGCAGATATGATGAACAAGCTGCAGTTAGAGTGCATTTGAAGTTTAACGATGCAGGATTCTAAATTTAACAGGGAATCGATTTTGTTATTTGAGTACTTCTGATATTTTATTGTACTTTTTAACAAAAGACCGACCCCGCCTCCTCTGGATTCACCTTTTCTGTCTTTTCTAACAAAATTATATCCCTAATAATTGATGGATTGGAGTTTAATTTTGTTTCATTTAGCATAAGTATGTCGGGATTGTGTTCCCTTAAGAAATGTTCTAAGTCTACTCTTCTATTTAAATTAATGATTGAGCTTACATTCAAAGAGATTATGTTTAATGGGTTGAGAGATGAAGTTGAATGAAAAAAAGAAGACATTAATCTGAAGAAAAAAGTTGAAATAGAGCATCGACTCGTGATGTTTTGAAGATTAAGTAGGTTTTCTATATTCGCAATTTGCTTGGTTAATGACAACATTGTGTTTTTAATTTCTTCGAGAAAAAAAATTATGGGGAGTAGAGGAGCTCTCAGCATGAGAACCTTTAAATGCATTCGCGTAGCTTATATTAGGATTCACTAATGATTGCTTAAACTTATTTCTTTCCGAAAGATCAATTTTCTTCTTCTTAAGATTATTTTGTACTTCACGGAATCGTTCACAACCTTTGTAAGAAGCAGGATGACCAGTCTTCTTGCATAGGACGCAGAATAACTTTTCCTTTTCGATTACATCCGTATTCAATATTGAGCGGTCTTTGCTGAGATGGTCTTTCCCACACTTCACACATTTGGGAGTCAAGTTGCAATTGGCGGCACTGTGAAAAAAGCTCTGACAGTTACGACACTGAATGATTTCTGATTTGCGAAGAGGCTCCCATTTGATGCAGTGGTATAGAACCACTTTGATGTCTTTCTGTTTTGAGATCTTTGTAGAAAAGGGTTCGACTTTGAGAATTTGCAGGTTTTCCAAGTGGTTTGATACCAAATCCGCGAGAATATCAGCTGGATCTGAATTACCGCTTACGCCCTTTAAGAGAAATGGTTTTTAAGCTCTTCGGTGTGTAAGAGTAAAACTTTGCGTTGATTTTTTGCAGGTACCCTCGCACTTTTTTGTAGTCGTCCAAAGTGGTTAGGAAAATTCCAATTTTCCCTTGGTTAAATTCTTTTATTTTTAAATCATTGATCTTTAATCCATCTTTGATAAGCTTAATAACTTCTTTAGACTCCGCGTTGAAGAGATTAATAGGAGGAATATTTTTGTTGTTATTCGGTTTCGTATTTCTTTTTTCCAGATCATTCTCAGCTTCGGAAAGAGCTTTGGAGTTAGAGCTTTTTGCAGCTGCACTTGTTAATGCCCTCGGCGAGCTTTTGTTTTCCATTGTTGCTTTGTGTGCCTCTTCGTTTTTTGGGAGACTATTTTGCGTTAAGTAGTTTTCGAAGCTTGATAATGTTTCCTTATTATACTCATTCGTCTCGTCATCGAGAATAGAGAAGTAATTATTTCTGCCTACTTTAGGCCACACTTGATCGTTGCCGTTCATATTTTTCCTTTTGCGAATGCTTTCGTTGTCTCCAACATTCAAGGTATTATTATTTAAATTGCTTTCCAAAGCATCATTAACGACGGCGTTGAGCCGCCCGCTAGCCAACAAGTTGTTTTCAATGTTTGATTCTTTGATAGACGTTTTAGGCAGAAAAAAAACGGTATAGAGAACTTAGGAAAAAGATAAGCTTTGTACAGCTCAGCTAGTTTAACGGGACTTGACACGGACAAGAAAAGTACACGTCTCATCGCAACGACAGCTTAAACAAGAGTCGGACTTTGGTTTTTTCCTATTTAGGGTCCTAGAAATCGAACTGCATCATTGCTTTTATCAGTTTTAATGATGGTTTCTTGAAGTTATTGAGCCAGCTTGCCTCTTTTAAGGAAATAGAAATTTTTTCTTCAGTCTCTAACTGGAAAGGTGTTGGACTTCTTGACAACATTTCTGTAGCAAAGTTACTTGGAATGTTTCAAGCTTTAAGTTTGGGGAACATATCAATTCTCGAAATTAGAGTATTGGCATCCAAAAAAAAGATAAACTTGATCTGCCTGCAAAAATTACCAGTGATGCGACATCAAGTTCAAGCTTCTAGCTCTTACCATTTTGAGATCCTTTCGTTCATACGGACCAACAGACCGACGGACATGAAAGTCGATGTGTTTAACGTGAGCTCCTGCCACATTGGCTTAATCTCACGGTGCAATCACTGGATTAATTTATGCGTCAATCACCGCCCTCTTGGAATAAATTCCGCAAGTACCAATTTTCAGTCACTACTGTTTGGTCGTGACTTCCTCCTTGGTGTGGAGCGAGGCCTATCTAAAACCTCTGCCGGTCTATGGTGTCGCAGCACCCGGTTGTATAGCGCAACTCCACGCCGAGCCCAGGCTCTACCCGCAATTGGGCGGTAAACCACAGCCACCACGTTACTCCCCGAAGGGCCGCAACCATAGGCCAGACGGAACAAGTCCGTGGGCATCTGACCGCCCGTGGTACCAGATTAAAGCCTCCGGTCAGGCCTCGTGCCAGCAAGGACACTACCAATTTTAACTCCAAAACAGTTACGGGTTGGTGGCCCATCAAAAGCAATGAATATAGCTGTAAGGAATAGCATGTAAGCCGGCTTTCACCGACCTACAGATGGCGCAGTCTCCAACATGCTCATGGACATGTCTTCACACTGATGGGAGCGAGGTCTATTCCCACCTCTTCCGCAACTGCGGCATTTACATAATTGATCAAAGATCAAACCGTCCAAAGACGGCCAGCTATGTCCCCAACAATCCCTAAGGACTTTAGCGAAATGGGCAGAGGGCTGAGACCGCCTTCAAATCCCAAGACGCCTGTGGTACCAGACAAGTTCTCTGGTCAAGACTCGTAATCCGAAGGCTACTACCAGTAAAGCTCCATGAAGCTTAGGGACTGGTAACCCAATTATGGCCAACGCTAAGTCCGCGAGTACCATACACACCATTCAGACGCTCCATTCATATCCCCCATACATAGCCCCCATCAATCAATCCCAAACATTCACGCATTCATGCGGTACGGGCAAACTCATTCATCAAATTAACCCTAACACTAGTAGAGAGTGCTTGACTGACGTCAAACCCCCCTCTAAACTCTCTCACACCAAATGCACTGAGATCCCTTAGATCTTCGTACGACGGGCACTCACAGATAACATGTTCCCATGTCTCTTCGCTCGAGCCACAATGGCATTCCTGGCTGCCACTAAGGTTCCTCGAATGCAAGAATGCATTGAGAGAGCCATGGCCAGTCAACAGGAATCCGAGACTTAGGCTAAAGCCAAAGTCCGGTCGGCTACAGACAAACGTGACATCACGAATGTACTGGTAAGTGACCCGTCCATTCACACTTGTGTCCCATCTGACCTGCCAGTCAGACATGACACACTCATTCAACAATCTTTTACACTCACTAAGCCCTAAACTCTCCACATCCCTATCAGCTAACCATTCATTATGCAGCAATGGCAGCCGCCTCCTAATTTTGAAGAGTACAGCACGACGCCGCATCTCCAAATCAAGAGGGGCCACACCTAACAGTACCTGCATTGCCTCTGTAGAGACAGTGCGGCACACAGGCATACACCCTAGCATAATCACACGCTGGCAAGCCAGCACATTCGCTCTGCCTGCAACAGTCGTGACCGCTCTACACAATACCGACGACCCATATGCTGCGCAAGCAACAAATAGGCCACCGTATATGGTGCGAACAGCCCTCCTGCTGAGACCCCAATCATTTCGCAAAATGCGACGCACTTGTCCAACCACACCAGTCAATCGGCACTTGAGACCAGCGAAATGATGTGTGAAACACATCCTCTCGCTGAAGGTAATGCCAAGGTATTTCACCTTAGTCACATACCTTAAGTAGGCGCCATTCAGACCAATAGACGGACGACGGCGCAATGTGCCCTTAAGCAACATTGACACCGTCTTGTCCATGGCCAAACTAACGCCAACACTGTTGCCCCACTCGCATACAGTGCGCAAGTGCGCCCTCGCACTTGCCTCTATCTCAGCACGCGTACGACGCTCAATCAAAAGAATCAGATCATCCGCATACGCACAACACTTGCAGACCCGTTCGAGCTGCTTCAGCAGGGTATCCATCATGAGGTTCCATATAAATGGACCACATATGGAACCCTGTGGGCAGCCGCGAACCACATCCACACTCACACTTTCATTCCGCCCTACAGCACACGCTCTCCTGCCCGAGAAATAGCTCTCCCAGAGACCCAATTCTCGGCAGCCACATTCACTCAATTCTCTTAACACACTCGCCCAGCTCAGGTTATCGAACACCCCCTGGAAGTCTATAAAAACACCAAGGACATAATTAGAGGGGCTGGACTCGACACTGTCGAGAACATACCTCCAAGCGTCCTCAGTGCTTTTGCCCTGCCTGAAGCCAAATTGTCTATCAGACATTTGGTCGCTCACACACTCCTGAAGCCTTTCCACCATTATCCGTTTCAGAACTTTTCCAAGAACTGGAAGGAGACTGATGCCCCGAAAGGATCGCGGATTGCTCCTGGTCCTATCGGGCGACTTCAAGAGCACAATCACCTTCGCACTCTTCCATTCACTGGGGAAATACCCTTCACTCACACACCTTTCATACAACTCTTTCATATATTCTGGAATAGATTTCCAGACACTCTTACACATTTCACCAGTGAAGCCATCCATAACGGGAGACTTCCTCGACTTTAACATCGAGAAAGCCAGCCCCAATTCACCCTCCCGGAGCGGGTCAACGGGAGCCGCCACACTGGGTGGCAACTCCCGATGAATCGCCCGCGGGAAAAATCCATTCAGCAACACATTCATGCAGTCCCTCCATGCTGTTAGCTGAACGCCGTCAACACAGAGGCTGCTCACATCACACGCCCTACCTCTACCTCTAACTATTTTATAAGCACTACCCCAGGGGTCGTGCTTATTGCGCGCCAGGAAAGCGCGCCACTCATCTTCTTTCACACTTACAAGCATTTGCTTGTATTCATTCATGCACCTACGTAGTTCGATTCTGAGCTGGTCTGCACTATCTGCGCCGGACGATCTGGCCCTTTGGAATCGCTTCCGCAGGGTTCGAACAGACCGACGCTTAGCGCTCAGTTCACGCGTCCACCACTTCACACGTTTGAGATTCACCTTTCGGCATCTCTCAAACATGCGATCATTCGCACAAGCCAACCACCTATTCGCCAAATCCACTTGTCCATCCACATTCAACGACCGAAAGGTACTAAGTTCAACTTGCGTTGACTCTTCCTTACGATCGCCCCATGAAGGGACCAATTCGCACCACGAGTACGCCACGCATTACCCCCAACACTATCACGCACAGTGGGGGTATAAGTGATACAAACCTCAATGGGATTGTGATCACTCACGCCAAAACCACCCAGTACACGCCATTGAAAAACAAACACACACAAAGCCGCCTCATTCACCAGGGTGACATCAATGTCACTTTTACCCATCGGACCATCAAACGTATAGTACTCACTGGGTTCGTTCACGAACCGAGCATCACGGGACACGGCCCACTCGGCTAGCAATTCACCCCGCTGCTGGTTCAAATGTCCAGACGAAAGTCTGGGCATTTTACTGAACCAAAGGGGGGACACTGCATTCGCATCTAAACCGAGGATGACTGGTACGCTACTCACCAGTAGTAGCACCTCATCCAAATAAGCTATATACGGCTGAAGTTCTTCACGGAACTTACAGTACATGCTTACTACAAAGACCCTGCCAAAATCCCCATTTAGGCACACACATACCCCCCAGCGGGTTGAATTCACCAAGGTGCACTCAATGCCCGCATCATTCACAACAACGGCAGCGTTGACCCTGCTGTCAGGAAATACCCGCATTCCAGCGGGCAAACCCCGAACGCAACCATTGGTTGCAAAGGGCTCCTGCAGTAGGGAAACAGCATAGCCTTTCTCACAAATCATGGCACCGACATCACACATCACCTCATAGCAGCCCTGACAGTTCAACTGGAGAAGCTTGCTAGACATATTAATGTCTAGCGTTCGCCCGAGCCACGGGCGAAGCCAAGGCAGCGGAAGCAACCCACTACCGGGTCAAAGCTTCGCACTCGGAACGAAAACCACTTGACGTAGCAACGTCCGACTTCCAAAATGGTTTGCATGGCCAGGCCAGCACCCTCCAAGACGACATTCGTCACTCCGTCAGTGGCCACAGACCATGGCCGGCTGACCATGCGGACACCTTTCTTGAAGGCCTCAAGCGACATCTTGTCCTTCAGGTTCAACTCGTATAGATCACCCATGAACTCGTCAGGAGTGATCTGCGAGTGAACGCCCTGCACGATAACTTTTGGCCCTAATCTGTCATTCACGCTAACCTCTCCAAACTTAGCGTTTGCCACAATCTTCTTCCGCTCGGCAACGGAAGGCGTACGAATAATCGCACCACCGCCCCTCAGAGGTTTCACCTCGTGACCACGCACACCAAGAGTGGGCCCTACCTCCTTCACCACCTGGTCGACCACGTCCTTCGCGGTTTTCCCAGCAGTCTTGCTGCGGACAACTAAGGACCAGGTCTCAACTGGTCGCGGCATCTCCGGGGTAGACGACACTGTCGACGCTGAACCCCCCTTGTGTGCGGCCACCGATTGGGCCGGCATCTGCTGGGCCCTCCCGTGCGAGGCACGGTCAAGCCCCTCAAGACGCCCCTTGAGCCGCTCGTTTTCCGCCAGTAGCGAAAAAAGTAGCGACTCATATTCGCTCGTGCGATCAATAAGATCGCACATGAGCGACGCTCCTACACCCCCCTCTAACGCGGACTTAAGGACACCTTTGGTGATGCCCTTCATACGCTCAACTGCAATACAATACATCACGACAGACGGACAGCAGGACAGACGGACAGACGGACATGGCTAGATCGACTCGGTTATTGATGCTGATCAAGAATATATATATTATCTTTATGGGGTCGGCCATGCTACCTTCTGCCCGTTACATACTTTTAACAAACTTAATATACCCCCACACGGTATAAAAATATTAATATTACTTATTTTGCGTAAGAATATTAAGGCAACTTTATATATGTAAAAATAAATATGTAAAGAGTCAAGCTTTTTACCACTGTACCAATGCTAAAAAAATTTCCATTAACATACCTAAAGAATTACGGTAAGTATCGTTAAAAGTACCATTAAACATGATAATCTGATAACATCTTACTTAAGAGTTAAAATTTTACTATAGACTGCAATGATAACTTACTTTGACTCTGACAGAAAAACAACTATTCGCAGAGTTTAATATTATTTACAATAATTTAAAATTAATAAGTGTCAAGTCGGTTTTACTGAGATTTGTTACGTCTGTGAAAAGTTTTCGAGCCCGCGGAGCAGATGAAATATTCGCACACAGTACAACAAGAATTTATTAATTTGGTCTGAGAGAGAGGTCTACGCATGCGCAAACAAATTTACAAAATTGAACAAGACTACTATAATATACAAAACTGTTCAATCTACTCAACTACCAAAACTCCACTCAGAAAATGTTCCAGTTCCGAGATATCCAAGTCCAACTGGTAGATATATTTCACCAACATTTGCTATCGGACCAGAAGACTTAATCTCGATGTATGAGCCATCTGCAGCAAGCAAGCTCGTTTGAATACCATGGTACGACAGTTGACGTTATCTCAAAGGCATATTCGATTGGTTAACATATTGTCGAAAAATTTTAAAGTTTATGGGTACCGCAAGAGACAGGAGGAACTTCTGGACTTTTTTGAAGTTAATGACGATAATACTTTTGTGTGTTGCAAAATTATAGCTGGTTTAATGCAGCATATGAATTGCGAATACAAGCCAGAGCAATGGCGTTTGTTCATTGACTCATCAAAGCACTCCTTAAAAACAGTATTGCTGTATATCGAAAATTCAATAAGTCCTGTTCCAATCGCCTTAAGCTTTAACACAAAGGAAACGTATGACTCAATGAAAATAATTTGGGATACTGTACAGTACATGCATCATCAATGGAAAATATGTGCTGACTTAAAAGTTATTTCATTGCTCACTGGCTTACAGGCTGGATATAAAAAAAAAAGTGCTTTATGTGTCATCCGATACCGTGAAAATCAGTATCAAAAGCGAGATTAGATGCTACGGTCAGACTTTATAATTAATAGTGGAATCGTTATTAATGTTCCACTTGTTCCGATGAAAACATTTCATTACCGCCCCTTCACATTAAGTTGGGAATTGTTGAAAATTTCATTAAATCCATTGATCGAGATGGGGAAGCTTTTAAATGTTTAACAAAGATGTTGCCAAGGCTAAGCGTAGCGAAGATAAAAGAAGCATTTTAATTTAGTCATCTCTTTCAGTGCATAAATAGAACTAATGCTTATTTCAGGTGTATTCAACGGACCAGATATCAGGAAACTGATGAAAAACGATGAATTTGGATACTTATTGAATACGAAAGAAAAGATTGCATGGGATTCCGTAATGGCTGTCATTACAACTGTATGGGAGTACATCGATCAGAAGGAGGGCAAACTTACATATATTGACGATATGCTAAAATCTTTTGATGATCTAGACGGGTATATGTCGTTGAAAATACATTTATTTCATTACCATAGAGATACTTTTATGCAGCAAGATTTCCCCTGGTTGCTGCTCTCCTGGAGCATTGGTGGTAAAAAGCTTGACTCTTGCTGGCTGATTTATGTTGGAACTTGATGAGCAAAACTTTTGAATAAAAAACATAACATAAGTCTTAAGTATATCATACACATATACACATTACATACAAACGTTACATACTATTTATTTATACACATATAAAGTTGCCTTAAAATTCTTACGCAATATAAGTAATATTAATTGTTTCCTGTAACGGTACATTTTGTCTCCATGTTATCTGTGCTTAGGATACTTGTCATCATACAATCTACGTTTTGTATATATATCGGATGGGGATAATGGATTATTGGTGAAAAATGAGCAAAAATTTAAAAAAAAATGGTGGTATCGATTCAAATGGTTCGACATATTGACCCAAAACACTCCCAAAACTCTAATTTCGGGAATTGATATGTTCCCCAAGCTTAAAGCTTGAAACATTAAAAGTTACTTTGCCGAAGAATTGTAAAAAATTCAACACCTTTCAAGTTAGAGACTGAAAAAAAATTTGATATTTTCTTAAAAGGGGAAAACTGACTTAAAAACTTCACAAAAAATTTTTGTAGGAAACCATCATTGTAACTGACAAAAGTAATGATGCAGTTCGATTTCTAGGACCCTAAATAAGGAGCAACCGTTGAGTCCGCTCATGTCTTTTTTTCGACATGCACAGTGTAATTAGTGATTCAGCAATGCCACTATGATTAAAATACGTTTTCTCAAAATACTTTTATTTTAAGACCTGCACAGGGTCGCGCCCGTCGACTGGTCGGCTTGTTTACAGTATTACTTTTATCAAAATCTATTTGTATTTTTTTTCTCAGGTTCTCCTGGTGGTTCTCAGTATCGAGCTCTGGGGCAACGCCCATTCATTGATAGTTTTCCAAAAACTTTTCACGAATTGGAAACATTTCGACAGACAGCAAAGGTGACGGAAGCCACGACTATGGCGGATGCAACAGCAGACGATGCACAAACCATAAATGCGCAGCAACTGGGTAGCAATTACTCATCGTCAAACAGTACAATAAATTCAGATTGCCAGGTATATAACCCAAATGCCCCACAAATTCAAGGTGAGTTCCAAACACTAAGCTACTCTACTGTAGCCATTTAAATTTCTTTATATACCCAATGCCCATTAAAAATGGGCAAAAAAGGGTGTAATGAATTTGTGTGAATGTGTGTAACAGGCAGAAGAAAGCATTTCCGACCCTATAAAGTGTATATATTCTTGATCAGTATCAATAGCCGAGTCGATTGACACCTGTCTATCCGTCTGTCCGTCCGTCCGTCTATATGAACGCGTGGATCTCAACAACTATAAGAGCTAGAGACTTCAAATTTGGAATGTCGGTTTCTGAGTCGCTTGCTTATGTTATGTATATGTATATGTTTATGTTTATGTAAGTAAGGTTAGGTTAGGTTAATTGGACTGCCTAACAGAATGTCGAGTTCACCCCGAGACCATTCGGCCCATTGTGATGTCCGTCGCCTGTAGGAATAGAATGGATTGTTGAAGGGTTGAAGGGAGTGGCAAGGAAGTTTTGAGTTGTCCTGGTCCCGAAAACCCTAATTGGTCCCGCCTGGCGGGACTCGCCCCTGGAACCAACCAGTGGAGTTTTGGCGTGTTGGTAATGGATGTTAGTAATAAACCCACGATTTGTGTATAGGAGACTTGGAGTTCGTGCACTTTTTGCTGTCTCTGGACTTCAGCTCCTCGGATGGGGCGTGGGTTCTTTCCTTGTCTAACTATACTTACACCACTGTTAATAAATGATAAGTGCACTAACTGTATTTAAATGAAAATGTTCAAATTTGTACCGGACTTAACCACAGAAAAAGAAAAGGAACCTTAAGCTTAGCGATCGGACGTCGGGTATACTATAGATGTTGTTGTACCCGATTCTTTACCCACCCTACAATGGTAGCTCTTGTATATGTTTAAGCTACCCCTAAACTAATGTTAGCGCATCTCTAGAAAATGTTACGGAAGCATGTGTTCATCTGTATTAGCATTAAACCTTAATAAGGACTCACTTCATCATCTTTAGTATCGATTACAATTTATTTATTTTATGCATATATTTCCCTTAGATTCTTATTAGGCATCATCAAAGGATATAATATTCTCTCTCATTCATTTTGCGACTACAAGATATTCACACTATTTCGGGTGATAACAAGTTCGTATCAATTAACAAAAAGGAGGATTACAAAATAATACTGATTATAATAAAAGTATTATGGAAACAATTTGATCATGTATCAAGGCATCGGGGGAATTCATAGCAAATACCATATTATGTTTAAACAAAGATTTCTATCAAAACAAAGTAATCACGCTTGATCACAATTAAATTATCATACATAAATCCATATATGCTTAGGACATGTAGTCAAATTTGAATACTCTTACAAGAATTACTCACAAGCACATTATCCATCGTCGTGTGCACGTTGGGCCCATCTATACAGTCGCCGAGATTGCTGTGGATTAAATTTTCGTTGATGCGTCAAGGTGTATGACGACCATGACTACTGTTGTGTAAACATGATGTGTGGGTAAATCGATGAAAACTTATCTAAGGAACATAAAATTTATCTGTAACTTTATTTAAATTGAATTCAAAATTATTTACGAAATTAAATTTAAGCGATACCAATTTGGTTCAGGGTTGAATGCGGCTGCGTCAAGTCAACCACGACTTCCTAGGCTTCGAGCATGCGTACGCTTGTCGCACGGGAAGAACGTAGCTAGTCGCACTCGAAGACCATCAAGAATCAGTAAAGGAACAGACCCCGATGCGCAGTCTCGGGAAGTGGCAACAAGCGTTGCTATTGATGCAGCTCTATCGTGGACAACAACGATAATCTGCTGTGATGCTTGTTAAACTGTACGGTAGATTTCAGTTTAAAATGCTGTGCTGCAAAACTGTAGTGCTCCTAGGGCACTTTAGGGTACCGACCAGGTTTCCCGAAGCACAAGATATGAGACAGCGCTAGGACGCAATACGGGTACTAGTCGGTATGTGAGTGTACAATGCTTCTTAACTGTAACAAAACGCGGTTAAACATCAATTTCTACAAAAAATCCAAAAATCACCTTTTCTGCGTCACATTTGCACTTTTGCACAGTTGCTCTTAAACTGCGCAGCGCTTGGCCGCAGTGCATGGTACTGCGAGGGTGGCGTATCTGACCGGTGCGTCCTAGAGTGAATTGAGGCAGCGCGAAAGCGCGGAGGATGGACCGGCCAGCTTTATAGGGAGCCAGAAATATTCCCTAAAAACTGCAACTAAGAATAAGCACAAGACAATATTTTCTCTTTTCATTTTCACAATCACCTTAAAACTTTCTTTCCACTCGGGCTTTTGCCGAAAATATTGCTTTTGGCCGTTGCCAAGTAGCGCAGATTGATATTAAACAATTCACAAAATGTTTTATATTGTTTATGTAATTCGTATTATATAAATGTCATGTGGCGAAAAAAAACTCAAGATTTGCAATACTCACTTTTGCTGACTCTATATTTGCACTGCTCACTGCACATTAAACTGACGCTAGCCTCCAAATAACTCAAGACGCGCTGTCGATTTCCAATACACCCTGCTTTTGGCATTGGAAAATCGTTCCAGCGTTATGGCATGATCTTTCGCAACTCCTTTTGGGCGTTTATCCGCA
Source organism: Drosophila histrio (assembly GCA_958299025.2). Taxonomy (NCBI): domain Eukaryota; kingdom Metazoa; phylum Arthropoda; class Insecta; order Diptera; family Drosophilidae; genus Drosophila; species Drosophila histrio. Next base: position 4,206,479 of record OY282582.1, read on the forward strand.
AGTGACCATATGTGAGCGAGACAAAACGATTGCAATTTATCTATGTTTCGCATCTGTTTCATGCAATTATCTGCTGCTGAGTGTGAATTTTTTTTGAGCAATTTCCACTACACTGTCAAAAATTTAAATCGACTTGACTACTGGACACTACAGAGTCCAGGAAGAGTACCAGATCCTGCAGTCGCAGTCTTGCGAGACTGTCCAGTTCCTCAAAGAAGGGTTCCCCGATAAAACTGGTTCTCCTTCTAAGAAGTGCAGGGCAGTCACACAGAAGGTGTTGGATGCTCTCCTCTTCCTCTTCGTTTTCGCAGCTGCGACAGAGGTCTTGTGATGGTACACTATGCCTTAATGCCATTCAGCCAATGGATGACCCGTCAAGACTCCTATCAACACCCTTATCCTGTTCTTGCTAAAGTGTAGGAGTTCTGCTGATCGATTTGAGTTACGGTCTGGCCAGAGTGCTTTGGATATATTGCATCCCTGAATCGTTTTCCAGTGCTCTTTTGCCGCAGTCCTCGCCGTTCTTGCTAGTTCGGAGAGGACATACTGAAGAGGTCTTTGTAGGTCTGCCGGTAGCGCTGATCCTTGCCTTGCACATTCGTCAGCCATCTCGTTTCCTGGTACACCAGAGTGCCCAGGTACCCAGTCAAGTCTGATTTAATGGTGGCAACGACTTAGCACTGTTACTGTGTTTCCAATGAGTTTGCTCTTGATGGTATTTGAGGACAGAGCCTTAAGGGCTGCCTGACTGTCGACGTAAATAGATATGTTCCTAGAAGGTTCCTCCAAGGTGGATATCAGTTTGGCCGACTGCCAGACAGTGTAGATCTCCGCCTGGAATACACAGCACCAGTCCGGAAGACGGTATGAGAGATTCGCAGCATGGTATATAGAGTAGACACTTGCTGCAGTGCCTTCGTCCGTTTTCGAACCATCTGAATAGATTGACAGCTCGTTCCTACATAGAGAAGTTTTTTGCTGCCAGTCGGTCCGTGATTGGAACACAGTGTTGAACCTGTCTTCCCACTTATATTCTGGAACGCAGTAGTCCTCCTTTTGTGGCCCAGCATTGCTTTCTACTGAGCGTAGAATGGTGCTGTGACCTATCATACGTGGCTTAAGGAAGTTCAGAGCTCTAAGCCTGATTGCACTCCTGGCTGCCGCGTACTTCAGGAATATGTCTATTGGTTCCAGGTCTAACATGACGTCTAGGGCTGCTTGGGGAGTGGAACGTATACATCCCGTTACACTCAAGCAAGCCAGTCTTTGCACTTTTTGGAGATTATCTAGGTGAGATTTGGTGCAGGCCGTTTCCCACCATACTAGTGCTCCATAAGTTAGTATGGGTCTGACAAAAGTCAGTTGACAGATTGTTGGTAAGAACTTACCAGTCACCTGTAAGGTTAGGTCATTAGCG